>WSLN01000054.1:2725-36805 GCA_019677355.1 Ceratobasidium sp. 370
TCAGTCCCTCACGGCCCGATCCCAAACTTCCCACTGTGGCAATTGCGTGTCCTCCTTCCGTGCGCAAAGTGTGGATTCGTTGCCAATAATTATCCGCCCCAATTGAGCCCGCGTGAGCGCGACGTTGAGCCGTCGTTCATCGTCAAGGAACCCGATATCCGCACTAGCGTTACTCCGGACCGTGGTGAACACGATAACCTCGGCCTCTCTCCCTTGGAACCCGTCGACCGTATGTGCTTCTGTATTGGCGGCGATGGCCGGGCTGATATCCGCCAGCCGCGCGCGGAGGAGGCGGACCTGCCGTGAGTAAGGTGAGAGTATAGTCACGCTCAGTGGCGCCACGGCGTTCTGAGATGGTTCTGGATCGCCGGGTATGCCACCGGAGGATCCAGAGGCGTTGCGTTGCGTCCGGAGTAATTGAAGAATATGGATCGCGGTGTCTGCTTGGCTAACGTTCTCTTTCGACGCACCGCCGTACGATTCCTCGCCTTTGCATGACACGAAGACATTCGTGTTCAGCGAACCAGCTCTATGCGGCCAAGGAAATGCGGTTTGGGTCAGACGCGCAAAATCGAATTTGGAGTCGGGGAGCCCTGTTTTGAGGCCAGAGTTGTAGAATTCCCTTGACGGGAATCGTGCAAGTGCGTCTGGGAACCGGTATTGAGTCTGGACTGGCGATTAACCCCTCGGACTTTTACGCAGTTGACAGATTGAACGTACATCAAGCATTATACGGGACATTCCTGGCTGTTCCGGACCTTTATACAATCGCTCAAGCAGCGACACATCATGGTCAACGGTTTTGGCTCGTGGTTTGACTGTAGGACGGAGTTGGACACTAAATGTCGGTGTGGATCTCAGTGTACGTCCAGGCAGATGTTAATTAAGAGCACACTCAACTGATCCCCCACCAGCACCGCCCGGCGACAACCCTTGACTAACGGGATCAAAGCGCATGCCTCGGTAATCTGGGATGCTTCGTCGACTAGGACAATCTCGAACTTGGATCTCCGGAGGATGCCCAACCCAGCCCCAGCACAAGTCGTGAACACAATAGCTGCCTCCCTGACTCGTTTTTCTGCCTTTTTGAGGAGCTTTGGATTCTCGTTTGTGCTCCCGCCGAGGATTGCGTCGATGGTGTATTTCCGGAGAGAGGGTTGTACTCTGTTAATTTCCGTGGCCACGCGTAACAGCTGGTCGTTCGGAATAGTCTGGTGTTGATAATTTTCTTGTATGAATCGTTCCAGTACGTTATCGACAGCTAATCTAAATTAATTACTAGTTGTTGGAACGTGGAAGATGGGCGAACCGTTATGCGTGGAAGCTGTCATTAGAATCCTTGATCCCTGGGGCATGCTTTTCAGCAAAAGTCGGAGCATGGTCACCACGACCGTTGTTTTCCCAGTGCTTTAACGATCAGATTAGATTCGCATTGGTATCGCATCATACTTTATTGTAGCCTACCCGGGTGGCCCCCAAACGAGCGATACGGGGTGCTGGATGGACATAATTGCCTGCCTCTGGCTTTCGTTAAATCGATTCCAGTCAACATCGTCCCCTTGAATAGTCCAGTCCTCGCGAGAGCCAGAAGCTTCTCGCGGTGATGGGTCGACATCCTGAGGATGAACTTCCGGTCCATGTTCGGCGGGGTCCGGGTGCCCGCGCTCAGAGGTATGCTCTTCTTCGTCCCAATCCTCTCGTGGTTCTCCATCGTCTGTGGCGACCGACGGGTCACCTCCTGTGAAGAAGTGGTGCAACACTGTCGAGCTCTGGGGATTGGTATATAATTTCACCACGGCATCAAACATTGCACGAGAGGTGACCACATCCCCTGCAGGGTACAAATGCCATTGGATGTTCTCGACGTCAATGGGAGGGTTGTGCAACAAGTGAATGCGAAGCTCTCCTCGACGGGAACCCGATACAACACCATCCATGATTGGTCGTCCTCGTGGGTCCACTCCGCGCTCGGGTTGGGATGCAGCCTGGAGACGGACGTGCGCATGTAGTCGGACGTTGTTTGGTAGGTCAATACGCGGGTGTGCATCGACGACTTTTTCGTCCTCGGTTTTGAGTAGGGGTACCAAAGCAGGGGCATGGCGTTGGCGGCGTGGGCGTCCATCATCAGAGCAAGGGCACTGAGAATCAGCCTCTTCCGCTCGATCAAGGCAGATTCCCCAGATTTGTCGCCGCGCGTATTCAAGAGCTGGCAAACCAGTGTCGAGGGTCACACGAGCTTCCATCAACGTCGCCATTATGTCGGCTGCGAGAGGTAGCGACCGCACAGAGCACGCGGTCAACCACATGATCTCAGCAAACGTTCGAAAATCAAGTCGAGTAACTACCGGGTGGAGTCGATCAAGCGTCATCGGAGCTGAAATTGAATATGAATTGGCGGACGCAATTATGCTCTGGACGATAATCCCGTCGAATGTCTGAAACAAGTCGAGCTGCTCTCCTTGTGCGTCGTTGTAGACCTTGAGAAGGGCGTATACGAGCGCGGGATCAATGTTAAGCCAGTGCCGCAACGTAGTGAGGGAGTTCGCGGAGATACGAGCACACATCACTTCAAAGACGTAGAACGCATAAGCATGTGCGTTGTGGGTCCAGGCGAGTTGCATGAAGTCTTCAAGTTCCTCATCTTCGCGATCTCGGACCTCTTCAAAAAATTGTTCGGGCTGCATCGAAAACAGCTCCCCCACCTGTCGTTGGGCCGGGGTCGCATCTGGATTTTTTGCTGATCCCCGGAGTTCTTTGACGGATTTAGGCGCATAATTCTTCACTTCACGTTCGAACCGTGGTCGGACTTGTTCAGTTTGGACACTAAAAGTTAGGGCATCGGTTGTCTTGTGGTGCAACGATAATTGGGTAATGTTAAAAAACTCACTGCGAGAAACGAAGGTCGAAAAATTCTTGCGCAACTCGGTCTCGGTTTGATACGACATGGATTTCTATAGTCTGAACTGGCGTTTTCTGTATTCTTCCAATTTGGCGCTGGAGAACAAACGTTTAAACGGATACTAAGGTGACTTGGGCGTAACTCACCCTAACATCGTCGCTAATCTTAGCTAAGGCGATGCTAGCATTTACGTCCCTTCTTGAATGTTGGGTTGCAAAATTGAGGAATATGAACGTGTTTGCTCGATGACGCTCAAAAAGTTCGAAGACGCCGTCGCTTGCGTGGAGCATATATCCGTTTTTCGTGGGCTTGGCTAACCGGCCCCCAGTGGCAACCGATGGTTGGAACGCATGCACCAGCACGTTTTGGTTGACATTCGCGTCTTCGTCCCAAGCATGGCGGCCCCGAATGAAAACTCCGACGCCGAACCGCTCGTCCGTCTACGGTTATGGTCAGTCACAGCCGAGGTTGATGGACTTATGACAAATTTACCTTGATAATAATCAACTTGCGAGTGAAGTCCGTGGTTGCTCGTTTGAGGTATTCGAAAAAAGCCGCTCTTCCTTGAATTTCAGATGAATACAAACGCTGCAAGGGTAATGGACCAGCCAGGTTTTGCTCCTGTAGCACAAATCCAGGGACGATATTCGACCGGAGAACGCTGCACGCATACACTAAGTAATTTCCTATATATGTTTCATTACTCACCTGTTCCAGACAAACGGGTGAGACTCAGGAGTCAGGCCTAATGCGTTCGATAAACCATACTTTTCTTGTGGGGAGAGTCCATCGAAATTGATATGGTTCAGATAGTCCCTAATATCTACCTGATTTCGCGCGGCAAATCGCAAACACAGTTGCAGGATTTCGTGTTCGGTAGAAGCGGAGAATGCAGAACTGTCCAGCGACAGCAGGTTTTTCAACATTGCCTCCGCGGTAGGTTTTTCCAGCTGGCTCAGATTTGGCGCTTCTTCGACGGCAAATCGATCGGCAAAGCTTCGAGCCTTTTCGGCCAAGACGTCCAACACGAACGGCTCGCTGACTTCCGGGGGATTTGTTAAGCGGTCCGGGATGCGGATTCGGGCTCCGTCTACACTTTGTGAGTGAAGAGCGTTCAGTTCTTGGCATTGTGGACTCATGGCGCCGTTTAGTGTGCGCGCCCATTTATTATGAAGCGCAGCTACCCGGCCAAGGCTCATGCTACCCCAGTTAAGTCTCGGTCCTGGAAACCACGTTCCAGTACACACTCACTTGTTATAGTCTGCGAAATGCTTAGCCAAATCCTTTCGTGTAATTTTCATGTGAACCGGAGCTTTAGGCGCAGGATAGTCATAGGACTTTACGGCGTGATTAGCCAATACTTTCGCGGATTATATTGGCGCGTACCTGTGCCAGCACTTTTGGGACAACGTCAGGATCCCAGACGACCGTGAACCGGTCACCGTCTGCGAGTGCCGTTAGTTATTACACAGCTAACGAAATAATTGTGTAGAGGTTACATACCAAGATCACCGCCAGAGCTCATCGATGGGGCAGCCCTCTTCCCCTTACCACTGAAGACGATACAGTCGACAAGATGGTCAAGCCGAGTATGATGAACAGCTCGCAGCTTCAATATATCCCCCGGATGTAGACACGGGTTTCGAACAACCATCAGATCAGTCTGGGTAAGCGTTGTGGGCCCTCTCCGGGGCTCCATAATTCGGACGTGAACCTCGCCTTCTTCCAAAATTCCATAGGGGTCGCATACGCCAAATAGAAACCGTGACTTGAGTAGAAATATCCGGCATCGTTCCTTCTCGGTATCCGGTTTGCGAAACGCGGTGACTTCGGCGGCCTGGGCAGCCTTGATGTCGTTTTGCACATTTTCAGCATCCACCCCGTCAAGAAGGACTCGCTCAACGCTAGAATATCTACCGAGTGCTGCAAAAAAGTTCATTGCAGCAATTTCGTCGGTACGGGCAGAAGTAATCCACTCGAAATATGCGTCCTGTTTTTTGACGAGTGTTTCAGTCGTAATACCTAGGGCTGAGAGCAGGACGACAATATCGTTGTTCAACCGGGCAAACTGATAGGGTCGTGAGTAATCGACCACTGAGAATGTGTTATTTGACGTTGTCTTGAGTTTTCGCATGGAGTCCCGAAAGTGGACATGATACTTCGCCTCTTGGTCAAGCTCGGGATGAATCGAGAGAACTCCCTGAATGGAAGATGTCACGTGCAGAACAGTTGATTCAAGTTTCTAAACCCACCTTATAGCCCCGATACCTGTGTCATAGTTAAGCATTCTCTCACCTTGAAAAGGAGGACAGGTCTTACCTGATCTGGATAACTGACGGTGTGTATCTAGCCTGTCGGTGGATTATCTTTTTCTTCTTGGCTAGAAGCTGCATGAAATGGCGCGAAATAAGCCCGCAACCTTTGGGACAGTTAAAACATAGACATATGATAGACAAAACATGGCTCGCCATCTGAGAAGAGCTCTTCGCCTATGGTAATGTCCGGAATATCCTTTGTGAATTTTGGATCGAGGTCCCAATCGATTTCAGCGCCTGAAAACAACAGCCCAATCCGTTTTGCTCCTGATATTTTATATGTCAGCTAAACCCTCAACCTGTATATATTATAGCTTACGTTTTGCTATATTATTTATCTTTGAGACATCACAAAGAGCTTGGATCCTTTGGTCTAACTCTTCGTCGGTATTGGCGGCCCTTAACCAGCACGAACGGCTACGAAGCTGACTGTTGCTGTGATGGTAGAACCTGTACTGGCGCCCATTCAGAAATAATCCTTTGGTCAGGACTCGTTGGATATAATCGGCCGCAGCGGACGGTGGACGGTCTTTGAACCTGAGCGCCCCGAACGATGCTAGGATAAATTCTTCAGTTTGGTCTTGGTACAAAACTCGGTTGCTGGGGAACTCTTCGATTTGAAGGGTTAGCTCTTGGGGCGTAAAGATGATCAATTTGCCGCGGCCTCGGCGGGGTGGGGGCAAAGGTGTTTCAAGTCTGAAATCCCAGGACTCGTCCTCTGGAGTGAGCGGCGATCGCAGTGTAACAACGAATGGGGGCATATTTTCTATTGCCGGATCGCTGCTAGAGAGGTGGTGGATGGGAGCAAATCGCAGGGAGGATCGATTCGAAGTCGTCACACCACTTGACCATAGCCACGCCATCACGGCTGACAAATATGTGACAGTCCTTTTGTGGCTGGCGGCCCTTCCACAGTGACCAAGCAAGGTTTCGGCGGCGTACTTATAGTTGCCGTTCAACGCCTCGCACCGCACGTCTCCGCTCGAGAGCTACACGCTGACTTATATGCGAAATCAAAACGTGGGCAAGGCGATCAAAACGTGCAGAGAGTGGGGGACATGCTCTGTTCCGCATGCTAGAAAGTAATTCACAGGGATTTATGGAAATTCGACATTTCTGGGTCACTCGGAGATACGGAGTAGAGCGGTGGTGTCTTGCGCGAAGACAATGGTTTGATTTGATTGGCAGTCACAATCAACACGTGACACTGATAGGGATAGCCACCCGAGTCACAGACTACGTGGCTAGGGTTATCGCTCCTCGCATCGTCCACCAATTCAAAACGCCACCATAACTAGCAGTGAGTTCTCTCCTGACAACCCGCTGAGCGAGGTTATGCATAGAGCTAATATCTAGGGAGAGAAGGTTATCGATGATCCTTCAACCTGAGCCATATTCGGCGAAAAACGAGATGCTGCCCACCCACCTTAGTGGCGTTTACGTTGTCGGACCGTCTTCGTCCGGAAAAACCACCCTTTGCAGAGCCCTGGCTACACGACTTGGCCTCGCCCCTAGTCGCCACGTTGCGGAAGTCGCTCGTACCGTGATGCAAACTACTCGGTTCACCCGTGAGCACGTGGGAACGCTCGCCATGCAGCGAGCGATCTTGAATGCACAGGCTGAAGCGGAGGGAAAGGCTCGAATGCAGCACAGTGGCGCCTCTCAGGATCAATCACCATTCCTGCTCAGCGATCGTTCCGCCATCGACCCAATTGTGTATGCGCATTTCTCCACCGCTGACCAGCACGGGGCGGAGGAACTGGTCGAAAGTGCTGAACTACGTGGAGTTCTACCAATCTACCGGGATGCATTGTTCGTGCTGTTACACCCCGTCCGGGAATGGATCGAGGACGATGGCGTTCGGTCTTTAGAAGATCCCCACAGGTACCCGGTAGTATTCAAGACGTATCTAGATAGGTTTGGGCTCGACTACGAAGAGATCGGCGAGGACATAAGGGGCTTGGATGACCGTGTTGACCGGGTGTTGAAATGGATGGTGGAAAGAGAGCAAAACCGGCCATGAAGCCCCGGTCGATAAACTTGGCGTTGGTGAGTAATAATGATTTATTTCGCGAAAATCGTTGGATAGCTTACACCTGCGAGAGCAGTCTTGAATGTTTGAAGAAATGGTACGAAAATGCGTGGCTAGCTAGGGCAAACAAGCAATTCAAGTGTGTTTGAGAATTTTGGTCGACTGAGTCGAAATTGCGTATTGAGCAGTGGTTGGTGGACCAGGCCCTCTCGAGGCAAGGCCGGTTTCGTTGGGATGGCGTAGATTACAATTGAGCGCAAGGCGTCGACTATCGAGATTGTGATCACAGGAGGCGGTTGTTGACGTGTGTTTCGAAATGCGGAATTGAGGTGTGATGTCAACACGGGCGCTTCCTCCCACACCAATCGGTTGTGAACCACCGAGTTCTCAGCGCCAGCGTTGAGCTATTGCTCATTGCCAACATGCATACCTCGGGGGACCTTTGCTGTCCAGCGGAACAGACACCCCTCTTGAACGGCGCAACGACGCAGGAACGGTCACGCCGCAGTGCATGCTCGACACCCCCGCCACACCAGACCTCTGTTCCATGGTTTCACCACGCTGTCACTCTGGCATTTGTCTTTCTCTCCCTTTTACTCTGTCTCGCCGTAGCGATCGTCCTAACTGCCCACTCCTATGTTACCCCGTTGCTTCAAGAGGACCCGGCGTTGTTGGCGCGACGTGCTCTGGCTTTTGAGGGGCCATCCAGCCTAAACGTCTTGAATTATACCTCTCAAGGCCTCTGGTGCGAAGTTGCAGGTGCCGCTGCCATCGATGCTGGCCTGGCATTCGGATTATCCTCCAACCGGTTTACCGATAGAATGGTAGGGTGGGCGGTTCGTCGAGTGGGCAGTGTGACCGTGTCTGCATCGAGAGTCGACGTATATTCTTCCAACAGCGTTCACTTGGCCGCGATACACTTGCCTGATATCATCCTCCCCCTGGCTACTAAAGCCCCGCCCCGTTTGGAAAACATGACCCTGCAGTTTCTGGTTCAGCCTGCTCACAATAGCCAAGACATCCTCGACTTTCTCTCACACACCTGGCAAACAAGCACCCTGGAAGTTCGGGCCGATGCATCTAAAGTGGTGGTTACAGGCGGTCGCAAGGCATCTCGTTTTTCTTGGAAGAATCGTATTCATATTGTCAAACGTGACGTTGCCACGGTGTTCAAGGTGGCCGGTAAGTCCAGACCCGCCACCCTAGTTTGCATTTCACTAATTGTCTACTTACGATGACAAGTCCCGCCCATCCCCGGTCTTCCTCCTCCGCCCCCCAACGAACCACGGCCGATCCCCGATCTCGCTAGTATAGTTTACCTACAATCTTACTATATTCTACCCCCACCACCAACTCTCCGCCTCGTTGGTACAGCGACATTACCTAACCCCATCCCGTCGATGCTTCAAGGAGCCGTTGCACTTTCCTTGCCCTTTGTCGTTTCACTTCCACCGGCCGATTCAGGTGTTTCTCTTCCCGTTGCACGTGTCGAAACAGCCCCACTGGCACTCACTACACCAAACATCTCGCTGGCCATCTCTGGACATGTCCTGCCGCTCCCAACTTCATCCAGCCCAATCGCACCTGTCTCAAAGTTTGCCTCGGACTTCCTAGCTGGTCGGAGTTCCCCCGTTCTGGTCAAGACAGACTTCTTACGTGATGTCGGGATGCAAGACGAGTTGACGCTGGAAGTAGAGTTCCCCGCATCGGTCGAGCGACCAGAGCTGCTACAGGATGTCCAAATCTCGGTTTGTCATTTGAATCACTGCCGAAATAGCAATGTGGAGCTAATCCCTGAATTCTATGTAGAACATGCGTATTTCTCTCCGTGGAGAACAGATCCTCGCCTCCGCATTTGTTCGTGCGCGCGTCGTGCCTCCCGAAACCCTTTCCGCTCTTCGGATAAATGCCACGCGTGTCTGGCCCGACTTGCTCGTGTATGATGGCCCTGCCCCAGGTGTGTGGCCGTATGATGATTCCAATGTGGGATCCCCGAGCGGCGTTCAGTATGACGAACGATGGTCGGAGCCGGAACCCATGCCACTCCCCAAACCTCTTCCGCCCGGCGCATTTGCACGTATCCGCCCAGATTCGTGGATCGTCGCTCACACGGAGGCCACCGAGGACGAACAAGGCGTATGGGTGCAGGCTCAAGTAACCGACGTTCCACTCGTCGTTCTTCCTGGCCGAGACGCGGAGCTAAGAAAGTTCATCAGTAAGGTTTTGTTCAATATCGGCGGGGCTCGTGCTGGGGTAGCCGGCATTGCCGCCGTAGCTGCGCGAATTGGAGGGCTCGTAGTCGGGAGCGAGGAAAGTGGCGAGCTAGAACTTTTTGGGCTTCCTCTTCACGGCGAAACCTGGGTCGGGAAGAAGAACTTACACGAGCCGGAATGGAATTTGCCCACACCATCAAGCCCGCTCCCAGCGCCTTCCCGCCCGAGCACACCCTCGTTGCCTCTGCCGGTCTCGCCTGTTCTACACATACCGGACGTGCAACATGTACCAGAGATCCCGCTCCCTACACCTGAGCCATCTATCCCCGAACCGGAGACCGAAGACCCCCAGTACTGGCCAATTTACGGCGGCGGTGGGCAACAAGGTTTCGAAGAAGAGATAGAGTCTGGAGACTCAGGCGAGCTGTGGCAGGTCGGGGTGGCTTACTGAACAGAGGGGACCGTAAATGTTTAGGTCTGATCTATTTATAGTGCTTTTATCTGGCCCTCGTAATTTGGACAATGGTGTACATAGATACATATATGGTTTTATCTCGGCTCTTCTCCGCCAACCCCTGCTTGCCACAGGCCAAATCCAACTTCCCCCGCGCATGCTGCTATGCCGTGTGCCCAGTCTACTCCCAGGACCTTCCCTTGTCTCACCGAACCATCTCGACCCTGAACAGTGTGCGCAAACTTTGCGAGCGCCGTACGCGGCGATCGAATATCCCAAACTCTTAGCACACCGTCGTACGATCCAGTAAGCAGATGATGAGCAGACGTAGGATGAACTGCGAGACAGGAAGGTGTGGATGGATGCGTGAGGGTTTTGGTACTGGATTGTGTGTTGGCCGTGCGGAGGTCAATTAGAGAAACGGTGCGATCGGCCGAAGCAGTGTATAGCACCTCAGCTAATCCAGAGACCGCAATGTCTAGGTGCGCCCGGTCAGGCAGCGTCTGGGAACGAGACGGTATCAACTTTAGAGGACATGACCTCTCCGTCACACACTCACCACTGTATTCACACACACCCCACTCTCCGCATCCCAAGCCCTCACGGTGCTATCCCAGCCGCAGCTATACGCTTTTCGATCTTCCGTCGATGAATCAAAAATTGCCTTGGACACTCGCCCTGTATGAGACTTGAGGACAACCGCCGGTGCCTACGCGGAAGACTCCGGATTCTGTGGCATAAAGAACGATGGCACTTGCACATACCTTCTTTACGGCACTACCTAAGCCCCCCTCCAATTTTCTGCGTTTCTTCGGCACGGTCTCTCTCACGTCTTGTACTTCATCCTGTTCTGGAACCTCCGTTGTCCAGACCCCTAGGAGCCCGTCCCAACCCGCCGAGATCAGCCGACGGCCGGAAGAACTTGCAGAGACGCTGGAAAGAGGTGCAGTGTGAAGGTGTAACGTGGCGAGTGTAGACCAGTCCGGGTCGGCAGAAGCAGAAAGACGAGTAAGGTGAACCGTGTGATCAAACGAGGCGCTAGCAATGAGCTGTTCTTCTTGAAAAGATTCCACCGAGCGATGGACCACCCAGCAGGCCGAAGTAACAGGTGCCGAATGCGATGATATAGTGGCAATGGCCCGTTGCGAACCGTCCTGAACACGAACGCAACCATCGTATGATGCTGTTAAAAATAAACTTTGTGCGCTATGAGGCGGATATCAAGTTAGGGAGATTAAGGGCGTACTTTTTGTACTTGCACGATATCGAACTCATCCAATCGTTGGTTTCCTGAGAAGAAAGAGGTTCTGGAGGTAGCACGGATTCGATGTATTCTAGTTCGAGCGTTTCTTCCTAGCCAACCGTGAGTATTCAACCCTAGTAAATGAATAAAAACGTACCTCCCCGATAGCGTGTTCATTACACCAATCCGCAAGTGACCCCGAGAGTAGTTCTCCGCCGATCAGAAAATCGAAAGGAACAGGCTGGGCGGACGAGAGAACTTTATTAATGAGTTGTGAAAGATGATATCTTGCCCAAGAGGTCGGGATCATATACTGCGAAGAAGGTATCACATATTTTGTTCGTGTAGTCAGAGTTATGGGATGGGTTTTCAATTCAGCTTGGGCCATCGTGGGTTCCGGTGGGTCTAAATTTTGTTTCAAATTAGGTGGCGGGTTCTGTTTGTTCCCACGTGACCACCACCATCGTCCTACCATGTGGTAGTAACTTGTTGTGACGTCAAAAACATATTGTATCCCTGAAGGATCTTCTCCCAAGTGCCCGCAATGCGTATTTGAAACGATTATTGCTCGGGACCGGTCCGACCACAGGTGTCAGATAATGAGTCACATAGATGCATATAGCGCAGTGGGTTCGCCCCTTCTGCGACAATGCACTCGCTGAATGATCCCGGGATCCTAGCAATTAGATCGCCTCGGGTTCCAGTTGTAAATAGCCTCTCTGTCACTCGACTATACTACAACATATCGCGCAAGAGCTCTTGCGGGCAGCTGGGAATTCTGTACATCGAACCCGGGGGGGCTAGTCGCCTCTCGAGCGATAGTGTGATATTGAACAGTGATCATTCGACATGGTACATTGGAAGCGTTTGTAGCGGCCACTACCATCTGTTTTTGTTTGATGCGCGAATTCCTGTATCAATCAAGCGCATCGAGGCTTGAAAGAATGGCTTGGCCTCCGGAACGTAGGCGCTTATGATGATTTTTCGAGTTCCGCTCCGGCTCACGATCGACTTCACGGGATTCGGCTCCTCGTACCATACTATTTCCGGGCGTATAGTCGCCTCGCAGGACTCATGGTCCTGATTGGCTGATTACCTCAATCAAAGTACCAGACGCCGAGTTTTGGGAGCAGCCCAGCCTTCCAAATTCAGACTTGCCCAGTGTTTGGGGAATGTGAGTTCCCGGAAAAGCCGGTGGGGTATGGAAATGGCTGGAACAGCAGAGTGCACGCGTATTATGTGCGTAGACTTCTTCCGAAAATTGAATCGGTCAGATCGAAGGGCAGAGCGAGGCATTCAGTCTGCCACAGGAGGTTTTGGATTTAGCTGATTCGATTGTCCCAAGCCTAGGTGTTACCTGGAAGCTCAACAGCGTGGCAGTCGTAAGCCAACCGGCATACGAGCCTTGCCCTTACCACATCCGTGGAGCAGTGCTTAACGTTCAGGAACGACGGCCAGTCCTCCGTGGACATAGACAAAGATTCGGGGCAACGCTGTCGCCGCTGCCAATTTCTGACCACGACCTGTGCTGCTGGCATGCTGGAGGGACCAATATAAAGGCAGGTCGAGGGTGAGGTATTGGTTTGAGACACATTGTCCCCAAGGTATTTGGCGTATTCTTGGTCAGCTAGCTCTAGGACTTGGGATTGTTCTCAGAACATTCGCCTGGCTGTACACCCAACCCATGAGTAGGGGCTCAGCCTTCTATCCTCGAGTTCAGGAAATGTATATTGGGAAGCCTATTCACTATGTGAGTGGACCATTTGCTGGTCGCACTATCAGGTATGTTGACTGTTTCGCGTGTTTGTCATCACTGATGTTCCACCTACTCGATAGATCGGAACTAAGCGAGTATCAAAAGCCGGACCTTGGTCGAAAGTACGTTCGGGGGAGACCTATTTGTGCCCATGATTCACCACGTGTCTAGGTTTGCCAAGCGGGATAGGCGTCCAGTCGATCCACCACCTGTGGTCAGACTCCGTATGTTCGAAACGAAGGGCGAAGGAACGATAAACGCAAGAGAAGAAGAGTTACATGCAGAGTGGGTTATTCCGTATTATTACAGATCTTTCTGCACCAACAAAACTACAGCTCGATAGATGTCTCGGGGTTGGTCGCACACGTGGACCTCTTCCCCGTCAACCCCCCGGACAAGATGCATTACGCTCCCGCGGTAGAAGAGAGTTCTGCCAACCCCACTGCTACTTCTGGAAGCCACCCAGGTTCCCATCAAATAACACAGACAACTGGCAGCCAATGGCCTGATGACCGGGTGATCGAAGTTGACGAAACCGCAAGTCTCACAGCCTCGGTTTTTGGCTCATCTTTCGTCCATGCGGTTCAAGTTTTGGACATGTCGGGCGAGCAGGTGATCCTATTTGTATTCGCGGTATGCCCCGGCCCACCCGACTAATTACCCCTTGAGCGATTCTAACAAAATCAACAGGATCTATCGGTTAAAATGGAAGGACAGTACGTGCAGAATTTGATCCAACGTTTGCGCATGACAAACCTCTCCACAGTTTTGTCTATCGCTATCGGAGTTTCGATTTGTTTGGGTGTGTATCTATCTCAGCTGTTGGCTCACTAACTCATCACCTGATGCAACCTCTAGTCGGGTCGCGGGATCAGAGGATATTCCCATCGCAGCTGAATTATTCAGGTGAGCCCTCTGCACGCTTTCGGAGACAGTTGTAGCAGCTAGACACGTCCACCAGCGGAGTTTTTGTAATCTATTCGACCAAAGAGTGAGCGCATATAGCCCGGTAACCTGGATTTTCTCACTCAGCCGCGATACAGGTTCCCTGGTCTTCAAGCATCAACACCGCTTACGAAGGTAAGGAACCTACCCTATCCTGGGAGAAAGTGGGCGTTGATTAGCATCATGTTAGCACCTCGGCCGTTGGGGAGTACGTGTCAACCTACGTGAAACCAGCCGCAGAAGAAAAGGCAAAAAAGGAGGCGATGATGACGACGGTGATGATGAGGGTTCAAGCGGTGCGGGCGATACGATAGTGGACGACGAGCACGAAACTCAGTTTTACAGTCCAAACTTTTTGGCTCCCTACACCAGTCAAGTCGCTACCCCATCTCAATTCGCGCCGGTGATGTTCAGTGCCCCTTTGTCATATCACGACCATACCGAACAATACCTGCAGGGGCCGCCCGGACAACAAGATACGCTACCGTCTAACACCCATAACCAAGGTTCGGGGGGGTTGTAGATTTTGTGCTGACTGGAATACGTGCTTTGCATGTGCAATGTAGTGCCTAGTTGATGTATATCTGAGCTCTGAAAGCTGCACGCTCCAAAAATGACTGTCACTTGTTTCGGGGGCAACATTAGAACATCGTCAAAACACACGCATACACTTGGACCCAAAAAATGATTCTTGGGGCTTGATAAAAGCACAGCCTCGGATACAGAGGCAAACTTTCCCTAAACCAGGAACCTGGCGCGCTGAAACACACCTGCGAGCAGTCAAGGCGCCTATAACTCCCACCCGGCAACCTGTGCTGCCTCTTTTTGTCTCCTCAGCACCACATCGAGTGTCTCCGCAGGCCATATCCCCTCTTCAACCAGCTTTGGACCTACTCCACCCTTGTCTTGAAGCACCTGTGCGTCCTGCTGGCTCAATACCACGCAATTCTGGGTGGTCAAAGGTTCCCGAATATCCCACCGGGCAAGTTGCGGTCTGGGCAAAACAGCGTGTGGTGGAACGGTTGAGCGACCGCGGTGTAAGTCTTCGAATATATATGCGATATCCTGCTCGGATATTGGCAATTTGCTGAAAAAATCATTGCAATTTAGCACGGGTATGGGAGAAATTACAGCGGGTTGCGACCTACGAGGCGACACCTCCCGCAGTTCGGGTTTCCCGGTTCAATAGGTCGCGCGCGAGTTTTTCGTAAAGCTTTCCTCGAGCCTTGACAGCGAGTGGGTTTGAAATGGGTTTTCCGGCGATATCGCATATAATGTAAGTTGCAATGTGCAAGCCAAACAAGGCGGGCAGAGGACCTGCACAATTTCACCGTTGGCGCAGCTGAAAATGTGGTGCTCAAAGGAACTCACCAAGCACTGGCAGTATTCGAACTCGAAAGTCATCGAACGTCCCAAGTTCATGAACATTGCCCTTCTCAAACTCCTCTTGTGGCAGAGGGAGCAATTTTACGTCGCTTGGCTTTTCTGTAGAGTATACCACCCTGGGGTCTATTAGACACGGGTAATTCAAGAAACTTCCGAACGCTCACGGTATACCCGATTCAATGCCATCCAGGCGTAGCCTGCGTCGAACCGACCGGGCTAGAGGATCCTCAAATGTGTTGGATATATCGCTAGTTCAATTGCTGTGAATGAGGCTTAGGAGGACCCAGGCAGACTGTGCATACCTAATTTGCACTCTCGTAGGGTCTGACTTGGTTCCGGCACCCATTGAAGCAAAAACCTAAATGCGCTGTGAATGTACTGCATGCACATGTTCTATGTTAGCCAAACCTTGATGCCGTGCTCTTTGCAATATTTCAATAGCTGAACCTGTGCCAAACTATATTCGAAAACGTCGGGCAGGGCGACTTTACGGTCGTACCTTAGTGGTCATGTTATCAATAGCGTCTGGGAAGACGGTCGATTAAAAAAATGGACAATGACACGTACTATATGCTCACCGATCACCCAATCTACAGGTTTATCCTCCCACTCTAATAACCCTTCACCGCCAGCCCCTAGCTTCCAGAGTTCTATGCGGGCATCAACCTCCACCCAAGGTGCAACTCGTCCGAAGAAATTCTTGCATGCGGTGACTTTGGGCACGCCTACATCTGCAAGTGTCGCAACCGCATGGCGATTAAGCGAAGAAAGCGTGACCATGTCGAAATCAATTAGCCGGAGGTGGGAGACTCCACTGGGTTATGTCGCTCAAAAGGGCTGCTCAAGGGGAATTTGAGACTCTTACGAGCGCATCAACATCACTGCAGCCCAACTTCCCACTCCTCCGCAGCCAACAACAACGACACGCCCTCCCCGCACCTTGTTCATCGATTCTTCGCCAAAGAAAGCATAGTTGCGAGCGAGCATTTCTCTAACGATGGTTTCGTCGAAGGCATTACCAGGCAGCTGAGGTCCGAGCGCCTGGAACTCAGAGGAGCCAAGCGCGGAATGGTTGAAGCTAAGTCCAGGCTCTGGTGGTGCACTGTCTAGAGCATCCTTGATCTCACGTTGAAGTTCAAGTCGGCGTTTTCGCTTGGCGGCAGCTTGGTAGGCGGTTACAGCAAAAAGGGTAGCTGCGCAAGTGACAACGGCAGTAGCAGCGAGCCTAGAACCCTCAGACTTAAGGTACGTAGATGGCATGCTTCCCGAAAGCTGGTTTCGCCTTTTGTCGGTAACTCGGAGGACCAGCTAATGCACGCCAGGGTGAGAAGCCTTCACACAGCAGTAGTCGAAGTACCCCAAGTGCAAGTTGAAAGAATATTAAGCTATATATGAGAGTCGAGGTCAAACAGGATGCAAATTTACCCAGTATCGCGCAAACAGAAAAGCAATCAGAGCTAAACGGAATATCACGTGAGTGTTACCCGGCGTGGTCTTACCAGTTTCGTCGCTGCCCTCGACCACGACCAGGTGGCTTCCATCTGCGACTTGGTTGCATACCGTACTTGTTCTTGCGCTGGAGCGATCTTGAATATGACTGTGATCCAATTTACCCCGTTATCTTCTCTTGTCCAACCTGCATTCTGGCACGATTTAGTTCGCCTCAAGATTGATGTGCTGAAACTCTCATCGGAATCCCAAACTGTGACCGCTTCCTATTCTGCTGGGAAGTCTATCGTTGATCGTGAGACTGGTCAAGATGTTGCGTTGGGGTGTCAGCTTGTCCTCGGTGGAGATGGGTTGAATCCGCAATCAAGGTACATCCCTTATTTCTGCCAGGCCGTGTTCTGACGATGGCTTCAGCATACCCACGCACGCCGTGACCGTGCAAGGGATCCTCAAGAATTATAATACCGTCGAAGATTTCAAAGCTGCTGACAAGTCAGCCCTTTTTAACGAGCTGGCCGATGAACTCTGGTCCAACATGAACTCTGAAACCGGACTAACCGACCTGGGCTACCTTAACAAATTCCTCGTCCTAACTTTCGCCGATCTGAAGAAGTACAAGTTCTTTTACTGGTTCGCTTTTCCTGCCTTCGTTGCAAAACCTGCCTGGGAGATTGACCCACGCGGATGGCTTTCGGCGGAAGAACAGTTGGGACGCCAAGCGGTGAGCCCATTCTCCGTAAATACGGCTCCATCTCATCACCCAAGCATTATAGCTCGAATCAATCCATACGGCTGTATCAAATCCCCCCAGGGAAGGCGCCTCTCATGTGGCTTTCTTCATCGCCCGACCAGCCAAGTCAAGTTCCGGGGAAGTAACTTATGAAATAACCTCCGTCGGAGAATGGGAGCCATTCTTCAAGGGTGTCGCTGATGACAAGGTGAAATTTTGTTCGCCGAGTATCGCGAATTCAATTCGCACTAAGTTCCGGCATCGTTGTAGCGAATCTTAGGCTTCGTGGATCCATCTGCCAGCCCTCAGAGCCCTGGTTGGCCTCTACGCAACCTTCTTTCTCTGGTTTACACTCGGTTGGGCGTCAAAGGACCTTTAAACGTCCTTGCGTGGCGAGACGGAGAGGCACCCGGTCCGAACCGCGGTTGGCGTAGTCGATTGGGATTGGTCTCGGTCGCGGGTGGGCCGGCAGCCGCTGAAGAAACAGCTCGGCCGGCTGCGGTGGGTTGGGAGAAGAATACACAAGGCAAGCTTGCACCTCGTTTAGCGGATCTCGCACCCATGATGGATCCAACTCGGTAAGTATGAATTAGATCTTCCAAGATGCGGTCTGGGGCTGAATTGCGAACGCCAGGTTGGCCGACCAAGCCGTAGACCTCAACTTGAAACTCATGCGATGGCGTATCTTGCCGGCGCTGGATTTGGAGAAAGTGTCCAACACAAAATGTCTATTACTTGGCGCGGGAACACTTGGATGCTATGTCGCGCGAACTCTCATGGCAAGTCTTCGCTCATATCTTTCCATAAAATCCGCTGATCGTTGTCGTTATCTATTCCTGATTTCATCAATCGCTCGTGACACACCTTACCAATCTGTCTCGATCCTGCGTTTGATGATCGCTGCCTACTCTACTCGGAACTCTCCCCCCCCCCTTCTGTGGGATTTTAGGGGTGGGGAGTTCGCACGATCACTTTTGTCGACTCCGCACGAGTGTCGTTTTCGAACCCAGTTCGGCAGCCACTCTTCGAATTCGTCGACTGCCTTGAGGGCGGAAAACCCAAGGCCGCATGTGCCGCAGAGAGTCTAAAGAAGATATTTCCTGGCGTGGTACGTGAGCTTGTTTATTTCGTTTGATCACCGCTTCGATCGGGCGGTATCGGTTGATGCGGTCGATGCACTGCTAGAACACGATGTGAGTGACCTGCCGGCGTTCATTTGGGCGCAGGCGTGGTGGCGTACATTTGTATTGGACATGCAGATTCAACATGATCGAGTCCAACTGACTCGGGTTTGAATAGAACGCAACAGGGATCGATATGTCTATCCCTATGCCAGGCCATCCGATCCCCCCTGCTGCACTTGAGAAGACCAAGGCAGACGTTGCCAAGCTCGAGGCTCTCATTGACGGCCACGATGCCGTTTTCTTGCTTATGGATTCGCGAGAAAGCCGGTGGTTGCCGACGGTTTTAGGCGCGGCAAAGGGCAAGGTTGGAACGAGCCATCCCTTCTATCTTTCTTAATGATAGTAGCTGATAAGAGAGCTAGATCGTGATGAATGCTGCATTAGGATTCGATTCCTTCCTCGTCATGCGACATGGCGTTCGTGCGGCTCACGCGAGCGGCGAATCCCCGAGACTGGGATGTTACTATTGCAACGACATCGTAGCCCCCGCGGATGTACGCCCACCCTGTCGCCTAGTTCATCATCGCGGGCTAATGAGTCTATCTTCATATAGTCTCTCACGGATCGTACTCTAGATCAGATGTGCACAGTCACCCGACCGGGCTTGGCGGCGATTGCGTCGAGCAGCGCGGTCGAAATCCTGGTCTCGCTCCTACAACATCCCAAAGGGTAATCGCATCCATTCACTTGCGGAAGTTTTAGTATTGACGTAAGTTTACGACATCAAGAGTCAATGCACCTGCCCCAAAGCCGGACGACGAAGGTTCCGAGAGCATCCTTGGTCTAGTCCCGCACCAATTGCGAGGTTTCCTGGCCCAATTCAACAATAAGCTTATCACTGGTGCGGCATACGACAAGTGCACGGGCTGTTCCGAAACGGTAAGTCCAGTTTGCGGTTCAAGCGTTTGTAGAGCGGCTGGCTTATGAACGATCTGTGAAGGTGCTAAAAGAGTACGAGACTCGAGGATTCGAGATGATGTTGAAGGCGTTCAATGAGACCGGCTATTTGGAGAAGTTGACAGGGCTGGATAAGCTTCACGCGGACAGCGAGGCGGCGATGGAGAGTGTGAACTGGGTCGACGAAGGTGACGAAGATGGCGCAGATGATTTCTAAACGTGCTTATCAAGACCCTCAGCAAAGTAATGAATGCCCGGTGAATTAATAGATGAATTATGTCCGTTTCCCAAGAGTACATAAAATTGCATACGTAAGCAAGATATTGATTCGTCAGGTATTATACATCAAGGCATATCAGTACGAGTCAAAATGTCCCACAATGTTCGTGAATGCAAAGTTCAAGTTCATTTGTCGTGCTAGGCCCCTACACGAACCGCCCAAGCCAATCGCCCCAGTAAACCCTAGCAATAGTATATTAGCGATGGCCAAAGCATCATGTAACTTTGGCTCACTTCATAGGCTTGATATCTACGATGGAACGGGTTGTACCGACTCGCATACTATACGATAAGACGTTAGGAAGTGAAAGATAAAGACGGACAAACATGACTTACTGATAAGTTTCCCTCGAGTTTTGTCCGGTCGCATTATACTTGAGGAGGTTTTTGCCAGTCACCTCATCAATAATCGTAATGTCTGCCCAGCCGTCGGGACCCGACTTAACAATCCAAGTCTGATACGTGCTCTTTCCCGTAAACTGGTTCAGCGGAATCGAAACGGATGGCATGGCTGTGTCCGTGAAGGCGAAGATTCCAGCTTGATTGCCGCGCACATCTAGGAAAACCGCGCTTGAGGGAGTGCCGTCTTCTTCTTGAGATGCGATTTCGACGAGTGGGCAGGAGTCAAAGGAAGTCGACGTGAGCGAAGGGTCGACCAGCATCCTGAACGTGTATTTCCTGACTGAACCATCAGCCGGATGCGAAGGGCCGTCCAGAATGACATCCTGGATAACGCTACCAAAGGACGACTCGTCAAGGTTTTTGGTAGGGTCGCCGGACAGAGTGTAGACATAGCAAGTGGAGATTTTTCCATTAGCAGGGCAACCACCTTTGGCAAGGTAACTAGCTCCGAAGTTAGGACAACGGAATGAACAGGTTATGTGAACGCTTACCCCGAGGCATAATACTTGAAATTCCAGTCAGGCAGTGCCCCCTTGTGAACCTTGTTCCCATTTGCGATTACAGTAGCTCGCTTGTCGGATTCTGCTGGAGCAGCAGAGACGACTACGAGTAAGGCAGAAGCTGCGATGGCGAGGAGATGCATGGCTGCGAAGGGCGGATAGGTCGGTCGAGAAACTAAAGAGCCGAGGTGAGAAGATGTATGTATCCTCCATTAAATACTCGGTCAATCTCGGCGAGAAGGAGATGAGTCTGCCGAAGAAGCAGCTCATGCTGATCTCGGGGTTGCCTGTGCTGTCGAATGTTGCGTGGACCCAGGCAAAATGAGACTGTGACTGTGGCCGAGACGGCCGCGCACAAGTAGAGGGGCGTATCCACGCAATAAACCGAGATGTTGCGGTGCTCCTCCGCACAGCGTTGTTATAAACGGCCCCTAAACTGCGGAGTTAGCCGGGTGTTGGTTCGTCAACAAAACCGTTCGTTCATTCATAGCAAATTTCAAATTAATCACAGAACTAGTTACAATTTAGACACCCAGTCGCACGCGATTGCCTCGTAAATGCCACGCTCTTTAGCTAGATTCTTAATCCCACCCTTCCAATACACCCCGAGACCATCCTCTACTCCTCCCACCGAATCCGACAAATAGAAGAGCTCACGAAGCGGGATGGGGTGGGCTGTGCCAAAGAATAGACGGACCCGTGGCTGAGGGTTGGGTTATCACCCAACTAAATCAGCCGCCGCCGGGAGGTCCTCATCACATTCGGACTCCTCGGGGTCGTTGTCCTCGTCAACAGCTTCAGCCACTCGGGCTGCAAGCACCTTCAAATCGACTGCCGCCTCGTCGTCCATCTCGCCCTCATCCTCGTCATCAGATGCCTTGGAGGCGGAATCGGGGTGGTCGTTGGGCTCGGCAACATCTGTGTGGCCCGCCTGCTCCTATGTGGGCTGTGTTAGCGTCTCGCTGAAGAGCTGACGTGCCCGTTTGCGAACAAGTCCAGCCGCTCGGTGCTGTGCATCGAGATCCATCACCAGGGTCGCAAGATCGTGAACCTTGTCATGGTGCATGCGGTTACGGCGCTTGGAATGGATGTGCCCCATCCGATTAAACAGCCTCTCTGCGCCAGCAGAGTTGGCGACGACGGAGAGAACGAGTTTGGCGAGACACGACAGTTGATGGCGACTGGTGTTGGTTGTCCCCGGGTATGGTAAAGTTGACTACAAAGTTATAATCAGGTTAACCGGTTTATCCTGCGAATGTGAACCTTCAGTTCGAAAATATATAAATAAAATAAAATAAAACGTACCTCTTTCTTGTACATCGCAGCATACTCTTCAAGGAGCCACGACTTGGCTGAGAACTCGCCTTGCCAGGCAAAATAGCTGACATAAGCCTCGAAGAGGCCAGAGTCGGGAGCGATTTTGAACACGCACTGAAAGACACGCTTGACCACCGCGTACAGGCCGTTTGCGCAAAATGCAGAGTTGTCATGGTTGAACAGCTGACACCGAATATAAGGGTTAAAAAATACTGCCAAGATAAAGCCATCTTGGTCGGCTTTACCCCATCGGCGCTCGAGGCTGCTGAGAACTTGCTCTCGAACTGATATGTCGATTCCCAAGACATCGAAAATGCGATAAATATTGCCAAGTGTAATGACAATATGGTCAAGTCGAGTGTCGGCAGCCTGAGCGACATTCAGAGCGACAGCAAGCGGTTGAAGATAGGAATTGAGTCTTTTTGAAACCAATTAGCATTTTTACGAATGTTGTGTATAAAAACACATTCTCAGCAAGTTCGGCACAAAAGCCTGGTGTCAAGAATGCGAGCAGTATGCTCTGGGTGCCGTGATCCAATGCGTTCAAGTTCCGCACGATGTAGCGCCACGGTTGCTTGCAACGGCCCTTGATCCTCGAGTAAGCCTGAGGTCGAGAGGTAGTGTGCAGTCCAACGAGTGATATTGGGGAGTACATAGCTGTAGACATGGCTGCCGGACTGTGCTTGTTGGGGCAAGGGCGCGGGTGCGGGAAAGGAGCCATTTGGCAATCAGTTGTGCATCAGAGCCAGCAGCGACGAGGTCATTCTTGAGTTTGAAAATATCGCTAACAACTAGATTGAGCTAACAACATAATATTCAGACATATACAAACGTATTTCGGCGAGTTCTACCTGCCTGATGCGGCCAGCAATCGAGTTGAATCGACTCAGGACGCTCCCGGAACAGCTGTATGCGCATGGCACGTGCCTCGCCGCCTGCATCCGTCACCCACTGCCTTCCCCTCTTCGACCTGGCTGGGACCTGATCATATACGGTAGCTTCCTGCCCTTTCCTGCTTTCACTTTTCACTGCCACTTCAATATTGAGTGGCCTCCTTGTTATACAAACCGACTCATGCCGACCAGTCTTGCGGTCGGTGGCCGGTCACAGCAACTTCCAGTAACTAGTCATGTATTGAGGCAATTAGTTAATCACGTAAGCCGACGAGTCGGCAGGCGAATCAAGCATACAAATAGTGACTTACAACATATAGTCATTCGGAGTATGACTCGGGGTGATTTACTGACTCGGAGACGATCCCCCCTCTAGTGTAAAAGGCGACCCTTGCACCGGCCTATTCGTCATCCTCTCACGTCTTGATCTTTTTATCCCCTGCGCTCTTAGTATCTACGGTCTTAGGTACTATCTTTCTATAAAAATGACTGTCCGAGGTCTGTGGCTAATGCAGGTGTCGAGGGTAACAGGTAACTCAAGTCACCTGATCCAGCCGGAAGCATACGGATCGACCTCCCCATCAACTTATACCTTCGTCGACACCACCGTTCTCCTCGATCCCGAAACACGAAATGGTGGGTCGGTCCGCTAATCCTGGTCCTAGAGAGACACGCTCCCCGCTGTGATAGTTGGACTGGGGACGGATGGACATCAAGCTGGATGGCGTTCCGCAGTGTGGATGGACAAAACAAAATGCTGAATGATTTGCTTTAGGCCTCCCCCGAACTCGCTGCCACATACGCCGCTCTCATCCTTGCTGATGACGGAATTGAGATCACCGTAAGCATCCGCACCCGTTTGTTGGATTTGCACTCATTTGTACCGCTCTAGAGCGACAAGATCGTCGCTATCACGAACGCGGCAGGAGTTGAGTTGGAGCCCATCTGGGCGAGCCTGCTCGCCAAAGCACTAGAAGGAAAGAACGTGAAAGACCTTCTGTCCAACGTTGGAGGTGAGTTGCGCGCATTCGATGGTTTTCCCTGCAGCCAGTAATATTCCTTCAAGGTGGAGGTGCCCCGGCGGCCGGTGCTGCAGCTCCTGCG
Organism: Ceratobasidium sp. 370; assembly: GCA_019677355.1. Lineage (NCBI taxonomy): Eukaryota > Fungi > Basidiomycota > Agaricomycetes > Cantharellales > Ceratobasidiaceae > Ceratobasidium > Ceratobasidium sp. 370. The sequence goes on from WSLN01000054.1 coordinate 26,724, forward strand.
GCGGCAGCTGGTGGCGCCGCGCCTGCAGAGGAGGCAAAGGAGGAGAAGAAAGAGGAGGAGAAGGAGGAGTCCGACGAGGACATGGTGCGATTCTCATATGCGGCCTTTCCGTTAAACATGCTAAACGACAATTTATTCTTCAGGGCTTCGGTCTCTTCGATTGATCACCTCGTCTCTTGTTATTATCCTTTCCTTCGCTTTTGCCTGCCTCCCATCTGTATTGTCAAGCATCCTCAAGACATCGCCTTATACAGTGAACATATTTCAGAGGGACTTTATTCCGCGCAATCAAACTGGACCCGCTCGAACGGCGCAGGCTTGGTATTCCACACATTGTGCATGGACGACGCCGTTATATGCGCTAGATATGGTGAGTGCAACCTATCGCGCCGCCAAAGAGTCGGTGCTGGTTGCTTCGCTGTTACCAAAATATTAAATCTGCCGTGATGAATGTCAACGTGCTCGGTCTACCCATCTATCTACCCGGCCGTGGACGTTCGTGTGGTTCGTTTAAAAATGGAGGTTTTATACTTACAAACGAATTCCCCCAAGGCAGGGTAGTTTAGTGTATCGGCGAGTCACTGCCGAATGAAAGCTTGTTGGACACTTTATTCGAGTACCCGACCAAAGGCAGAGTAGGGCTCGGTTTGCCGCTACCTCCGCCAAGTGTCTTCCCAGCGGGTATATGGAAGAATCCCATGCTCGTTCTCAAAATCCAGCATCGGAATGCTGTTAAGACAACCTCACGCAGCTAATAACGTGAGGAGTGGCGGTTGCAGTATTGGGGGATCAAGGTGGTCAGGAATAAAAGCAAGGCTCACCGGTATTGTGGGGTGGTTTTCGGTCGAATGTTATAAGTGAGAGAAATGTGGAAACAGAAGAAAGGGTATAGTATTGGGATAGGTGAGGGTGTCAAGGTAGAAAGACGGGGAATGGTGTGAGTGGACGAACATGGGCTAAATCACTCGTCTCTTGACAAGTTGAAAGAACATATTTTATTTGATCGTGGACTGTATGGTGATGGGGGACCAACGGTGGACTTCGCTGACTCTCAAAGAGAGATGGATCGCGTTTTGGAGAGTACGAATTAGTAACGTGCGCCGAACTTGGATAATTCCGTCAACTTACTAATCCGAAGTGGGCTGAGCAGTTTGCTTATGCCGCTTCACTTCCTTTGGGGCCCGCTATGTGTGTTTTCAGTACTCTTCTAGCCTTTGTCTTGGGAATCGGCGCTTGAGGGCAAAGCAAGAAGAGGCAGGCTTGAGCGGCGTGCATACGAGCACCAGGTAAAAACTAACCGTTCGAGTTTTCAGTCATATAAAAACGCCGGAGGATCATTATGCATTCTTCACGAAGATACCCAAACGACGCAGGGTACGAAGGGTGAGTCAGATTAGGACTAGGGTGCAACACGGAAACAAGGCACTGGTCAGTAGGTTTACAGTCCCAAGTCCAAATGCGAACCGTTCATTAACATCCAACACACTCCCACAGCCTCCAAACCTCTCGTTTGCAGCTCCAAAGTATGTTGCTCGGAGGCCAAGCTGGCGCAGTGCACTCGCACACATTATACATGGCTCAACAGTCACGTAGAGGTCGGTCTCGGATAGAGGGTGTGGAGGGATGGGAGTGGGGGTCAGCGTCGGAGAGGCAAATATCTCATCAATGGCCTCGAGCTCTGCGTGGCGGGTGGCCTTTAATTTCGTGGGTCAGGCAATTTGAGCAGACCCAGGAGCAAACTGGACGAAAAGCACGTACATTTCGAAGCTCGTTTGTTCTGTTCCGCGCACGAGCGATGATCTGGCCGCCTCGGACGAAAACACAGCCAACAGGTACCTCGCGCGCCTCCATAGCTTCCTCAGCCTCCGTAATTCGTGAGAAATATATATCGTTGAAAGTGCGAAAGGTGGACCTTACCATAGCGAGAGCTTCCCGCATCCATTTCAGGTGGACCGGGTCCTGCTTATCGGCTAGCACATACTCGAACATGACAAAGGCTAGGAATCATCGGTCTCGCATATGCTCGATGATCGCTAGGCCTACCTCTCTTGGTTTGCTTTCCGGTCGCGATATCGTCGGAGGGTGAAGGTCGCTCGATCTCACGTGACGAGCCGTACAACTGTGCAGCCCCTAAACATATGCACTGATCGCCTAACAAGGCACTTGGTGCCGTGGCACCCTATGTACATTCCACGAGGAAGAGAACAATACAACAATCTACACAACGATTCACACAAAGATTCACACAACGATCCACCCAGATGAAAGGTAGTACAGGCGGGTTACTTCCATTAGCCCCACAACTTTCATTCTTCAGCGCGGTGCATCTTAGCTCTCCGCTCGGGCTGAATTCATACTATTCAATCTCGGATTTCATGTCATCCCCGTAGCCGCCGCTAGCACGTCTGACAGAAGACTCGCGGTCTTTGTTAGTACGCTCGAGGTTTGGCACGCCAAAGATCTCGTCCATGTCTTCTAGCGTCTTGCCTTTGGTCTCAGGGATGAAGAAATAAGCCCAGGCGCCAAAGACGATCATGAGTGAGGCAAAGAAAAAGTATGTGCCTTGAAACGAGTGTTAGGTACGGTGTTTCTTGGTGGAGGTGAAGGCACACATACCATATCCGAGACTAGTAATCATATAAGGGGTCGTGCGGGACACGATAAACGACCACAACCACTGGTCAGCTGTTGTGAGAGCTACACAGAGCATTCGGATCCGAATCGGAAATATTTCAGAACAGTAGACCCAGGTAATTCCTAGAAAAAAGGTCAAGAATGATCGTCATATGCCTCAAGTGGAAGACATACCCTGCCAAGTCATACAATAGATAAGCCCGTACAGGTAGACGCATACCATTGCAAGGTAGCCCCACCCGTTACGAGTGTACACGCCAGCCGCGGCTTTGGTAGCGGGATCCGCAACAAAGACATACCCACCGATATACCACATAGGTAGCGATCCGATAAATCCACCAAACTTTGCACAGGTCAGAGCTTTGGACTGACTAATTCGCTGCGCAGCACTCACAATCAGGCCTTTGCGCCGTCCGATCCGCTCAACCAACCACACGGAGAATATGATCATGCCCAGAGTCTTGGCAACTCCATAGAATCCTGTTGCGAACAGTTTCGTCGAAGTCCCAGTCAAGCCAAGAGTCTCGAAGATACGAGGAGAGTAGTAGGTGATAATCTATAGAGGGGTTAGAAACCGCTATAGTTTGCGAGGTAGAACGTACGTTGACCCCGGTCATGTTCTGGCACATCATTAACATCAGGCCAATAGCGACGCGGTTTCGATTGCCTTTCATAAATAGCTCTTTGAAACTGCTCCATCGCGAATGACCGGCGCTCCCAACCACAAGCCGCTCGTTTTCGATCTGGTCTCTGATACCTGTACGCGTGGTTCAAAACAAAATAATCTTGGTGAGGTTGAGCTGCTTACCTTGAAGCTCTTCCTCGACGTAGTTAGAATCGGCCGGAAGTTGGCGCAGCTTGTTGAGATTATCGCGCGCCGAATCCCATTGGTCCTTTTTTGCAAGCCATCTGGGGCTCTCGGGTGCAAAAGCCGCGCCAATAAGCAAGCACAAGCCTGGTACCATCTGAAGAGCCAGTGGAATGATCCATTGAGTCTTCGTGCTACTGCTGACGGTGCGATCCATGATATAGTTGATCCAAAACCCGAGCATACTGCCACCTTGGGAGAGGATTTCGAAAATACCGACCAGGCGACCACGAATCGAGGGAGGGGAGATCTCAGCAATGTAGACGGGGATTATGAGCGAGGCGGAGCCTAAGACAGGAGCATTAATTATCGTATATCTGAGCAATGAGGATCTTACCAATGCCGAGTCCGGCTACCCCCCGACCAGCATAGATTAAACCAAGGCGCCCGTTGGACGCAGTCATAAGAATGGCGCCAACCATAAAGACACACCCAGCTGCCAACATACCCTTCCTACGGCCATATTTCTCGACCAAAGGAAAGGTCAAGAGAGAGCCGAAGAATGTTCCAGCCTGCAAGATGTCGTTAGCGCCCAAGATCGGCACAGGTTGTAAGCGGGCATACTTGAAAAGTGGACACGATGTTCCCGCTGAGGGTATCCCGCTCGTGCTGTGATGCCCGATCGAGACCAAAATCGCGGCGAAATGACGGCAGGGCAAGCGTGCCGCCTATTACGCCAGTATCATAGCCCACTTTTACGGCAGGCAAAGTCAGCAGTGACTCGCGATCAAATGATGACAACACTGACTTGCCGCGGCACCCATGCTTACCGAGATAGCGAGCAGGTGAACCCGCCAGTTTCGAACCTCTGGCGGGTCGGGATGAGTCTCGTCGTAAAAGAAGGGCTAAGAGCGAAGGGTCGGTGAGATGGAAGGAACCTGTTCGATTACAGTAACTCACCATCTGGAAGGTTGGAAAAACGCAAACGAACCAAGCGTCGTAACGATCCAAGGACGAGAGAGTAACGGTTCGCGGGGCTCCTCAAACTTTGTCGCGCCATCCGGATATTTGAGTCGATCCGTGAGGATGAACCCCGTTAAGAAGCCTTCCAGAACTAACGCCAAGAGGATGGTGCTTCCTAACCGGGATGCCTGCTCGAGAAACGACTAGCCGTGAATAGGCTTGCCGGGCGGTGTATTTGAAAGGTATGAAATACGTGCATAGAACTCAACTTATGTGTGCTTCTTGTCAGGTGAATTAACCAGTGTGGCTCGAGTCTATATCCAAATGTGGACCTTGCGCCCCCGGGAGCACGCGCTTTTCCTCCTTGCAGAAGATCTAGGGTTCACGCAGAGCCGAGGAGGGCTAGCGTCATGGGGTTATACAGAGATCTACCGGCGGCATCGAGGCACGCGTTCGAAGAGACAGGTGGAGATGGATAGTCGTGGGAGGGATACAGTCAGGTGATTAGATACGTATACCAAAAAAATGATATAGTCAAGTGACAATTCTAGCACCGCTAAGATTGGTCATCCTCCTTCCCTGGTCCTGCACAAGTCCGAAGATCGCCTGCCTCTCGTTCGACGTTGTAGTCTAATTCGCACAGTACCTCAAGAAAAGTATTAAGTTACCTCTATGCTGGTCCCAATTTACACCGAGTAGTGCAAGGACGCAAAGCACGTTCCCGTATGCGGCATTTATATCACGCCAGCATCCAAGGTGAAAAGCTCAAAGAGGCAACGGGATCAGCCTGATCTGACCACCACCACCTCTTGTTAGCCCGCCCATCCTTATCACTTCATGGAGGGGAGGATTATTATTGGAAATCTCAACGGGGGAGTTGAGAAAGCAGAGGAAGCGCCCTCCGGAAGGGGAGGATCAGCACTTATCTGGCGGTATGACTTATGGATCACACGCCACAATAGTTTAAGTAACCAGATATACGTTTGACAGTGGGCGATGGGTCGACAACCCTCGAGGTGAAAAGGTACGCCCAAGTCGCTTGTCCGCAAATTGCATCACTCATTATTCTAGCACTAGAGCTGGCCATCAAAGTCGCTCTCGTAGATCAGTCAGTCTCACAACGCTCTTTAGAAAAGGTAGGCACTCCCTATCGGCTCGCAGAATGGCTACCTTACTGTTCGTAGTGGCTCGAGGCAGAAATGCGGATTTGGATGTGACTCTCACATCGAAACATTTTGGAACTATACGGAACTATAATCGATTCGGACCAGTTTGGTAGATTCCCTGCACTGGTTGCGCCTTGGTGTCAGCACGGAAGCCTAAGAGATGTACGAGGACCTAACATCACTGAATGGCCTTCTGTACTAACAGAGGAGCTGTAGCTGCTTAACGCCATGCAAGGCAGGTTGGACAGATCGTTACGATACAGCATAGTAGGTCTACCTAACAGTGGGTTTGAAACACTTTATGATGGTAGTACACACGTTTAGATTCGTGACTTTACGGATGGCCTTGTTTATATGCATACTGCACCAAGAGGGCCCGTGATGCTGGAGATGGGGAAGGGGGATCCTATAGCTGGTGGAGGTCGGGAGCAGGAGGCGCCGGGTGGATCCAGGAACCCCCCTGGGTACCCTGGTCCAATGCATGGTGACCTTAAATCTGTGAGTTTTTCGTATCACCCGATGAGATGGAAACCGAAGCTCTCTAGGCGAATATTCTAATTGCAGAGGGGTTTGTTGCAAAGATCGCGGACTTTGGTCTTTCCAGAACAGTTCCGAGACATCATAACGACCCCACGATGACCGTACAAGGACCGGGAACTGTACGTTGGATGACTCCTGAAGCGCAGCGCAGACACCTCAAGGGGCTAGAACCCAAGCGTCCAAACCCCTCAGCCGATGTATGGTCTTGGGGGCAACTGGTGTACGAGGCAAGCGCGTGTCTCTTCAAGTCCCATCGAGTGTTGTACTGATGGGCGGCGCAAGGTCGCGACGGGCAACATACCATACCCTCAGTGTAGAAACGACTTCATGGCCGCTCAGGCAATTACCAGCGGGGAGATAAATCCCCAGCCAACCGAAGAAGACCAAAACTCAGACGCCTTTTTGACTGCCCGGTTCTGGCCAGTGCTTGAAAGGTGTTGGTCTGTGGACCCTAATAGGCGGCCCAGGATCGGCGATATTGTCAGAGGTCCCCCATTTAGCGACATTCAGCTAGAGCAGCAAGGCAAGCGTCTTATGACAGAGAATAACACGCACCCTAATTGATGCATAGATGACCCGCTCTCTCTGCGGCAAGACCCCGCTACGTACGGTTCAGCACGTCAATACAAGAGGCAAGGCGAGACCGCATTCAGAATAGAGGCGTACGGAGAAGCTCTTGACTACTACGATCAAGCGCGAAAGTTGTTTGAACGTGTAGGTGATAAGATCCAGACTGGAAGCTGTTTGCGGGACCTTGGGTGGACGTATATGCGTCTGCGTAACCACGAATCGGCCCGCGTGTACTTCAAGGACGCACGGGAGCTGTACTGTACGGTCGGGGACCTCAAAATAGAGCCCGAGGCGATACAGGACTTGGCGGCGGCTGAACGCTTGGCTGGTAATTTTGCCCGAGCCCGCGAATACCTCACCTATACCTACGATGCATGCATGAGCGCACATCTGTATCTTCGAGTCGGGGTTAGTGGTTATTTCCCATCACTAGCACGGATCGCACTAACAGTTTTTTCCAGTGGTGCCTCAACGGGCTGGGGGTTCTGTACGTGGACGAAGGGAACTGGGAAGCAGCTCACGAGTGCTTTGACAAATCTGGAGAAGTCGCACAGCAGCATGGCAGCCAGGGACTCCTGGGTCGCAACAACGAGCACCGCGGTGACTGTTACATACTGCAGCAAAATTTTAGTCAAGCGAGGAGATGTTACGATCTCGCCGCGCGTGCATACCGAAGTCTCCCCGGAGAAGAAGACCAGGCGCGTCGCGTAGAACAAAGGATCCAGAGATGCCATCGTGTTCACCATGAAGACATATCCGCTATGCCGATGTGGGGTGTCAGTGGCTTTGGTGATCTAAACGACCCTTTGGGTCTGCATACGGTCTAGTTGTGGCCTTGCCCTCAGCCGGTATTCCTCGATCTCAATTCTCCTGTATACCATCTTTTCTCGCAGTTTCTGATGATCTGCTTTCGATGAAACTCCCTTTCGCTCATCCAACTACCGGCTGTCTCTAGGTTGCTCAATTGTATCCCGCACATCTCGCTTCCTGGCGCCGGTCACGTGGGTTGCCACATACGCCACATCATTCACCACCATACTTAGCAATGCCCCGCACACCAGGAAACGACTGCGTCGGGTTCTGCACCGCACAAGACCTGAGACCCATAATATATAAACTATTTGGGAACACGGAAAATAAGCGAAATATATCCATACCATTTGGCCATCGATTACACCGAAATCTCGATCTAGTTCCTGGATGGTTAGGTGACAAACGGTAGCGCCAAGATTTGTTATTCCTCTTCAAGCCCGGGGCTGCATGATGGAGACAGCGCAAAGTCCGTTTCTGTATGCAGCACTCATGCCGTGCCTGCATCAAAAGTGAAAAGCCCAACGAGGCAGAGGCAGCTGCCTGATCTAACGAGCACAACCATCTCCCCTGGCAGTTCGCTCATCCTTTGGCATCGAATGGAGGTTCAGTATAACATTGGCAATCTTACCGGACGAGTTGAGAGGGCCGAAGAAGCGCCTTCGGGGAGGGGAGGATCAGCAATCGTCTGGCGGTACGGTTAGTTCCAGTTGAAGCCACGATATTTTAACCAATCAGATCCATTTTTGGAAGTGGGCGTTGGGCTCATGATCGTCGTGGCGAAGTAGTGAGTTTAACCCTCGTGTTGGTAGGTTGCATTGCTGAAATTACCGCCCTGAAGTTGGCGATTAAGGTCGCGCTGGATCAGACGGTCCCTCCACAAACATTAGAGAGGGTTAGCGTTTTTTGACCACCTCTCTTGCCCCTGGATGGTGCTCAGGCCGCTAGTAGAGACTTGCGATGGAAATGCACGTGTGGAGGCAGCTATCACATCGGAATATTCTGGAGCTATACGGGTCCACAATTGACCCACCCCGATTCGGCAAGCTGCCGGCGCTTGTATCACCCTGGTGCCAGCATGGGAGTCTTCGAGATGTAGGAACAATCTGCTCAGTCTAAGCATGCTGCTGACACAAAATACCTAGCTCCTCAACAACATGCAGGGCGAGCTTGACAGATCGCTACGATTCAGTATTGTACGTCTACCACACTGAGATTTTCCGAGGCTTATTAGATATCCCCCTAGATTCGTGACTTTACAGACGGTCTTCACTACATGCATACTGCTCCAAACGGCCCCGTGATGCACGGGGATCTCAAGGCTGTAAGTCCGGCATAACATTTCAGCACAAGGGCTAAAACTTCATAGGCCAACATACTCATTGCCGAAGGTTTTGTTGCGAAAATCGCTGATTTTGGACTTTCAAGGACGGTTCCAAGAAGCCATAATGACACTACGATGACCATTCAAGGGCCGGGGACTCTACGCTGGATGACCCCCGAAGCGCATGCTCGGAATGCGGAGGGTCTAGAACCGGCACGTCCGACTTGGTCAACCGACGTGTGGTCCTGGGGACACCTAGTATACGAGGTGAGCCTCGACTGTACCAGATTGCGTCGCCGTATTGACAGACCACCTGAGACTATGACGAGCAAAGTCCCGTATCCCCAGCACGCACACGATTATCTAGCTGCGGGAGCCATCATGAAAGGGGAAATAAACCCCCGTCCTGCGGAGAGTGACCCGCAGGCAGACGCGTTTCTGACCGCTCGGTTCTGGCCACTGCTCGAGAAATGTTGGTCTATAGACTATAGGGCACGGCCCCGGATCACCAAGATTGTGCAAGATTCGGTGTTCAGCGACGTAATGTCAGGAGAAATCGGTGAGGCCTTTCCTCCTAGTCACCAGTGCATACACCCATCCTTCGCGCAGACGACCCCTTGTCTCTTCGCCAGGACCCCACTATATTTGGATCAGCTCGGCGATACAGAGAGCAGGGTGACGTCGCATTCAGACGAGAGGCGTACAGTGAAGCGATCGACTATTTCGAGCAAGCAAGACAATTGTTTGAACGAATAGGCGATACACATCGGACCGCGCTCTGTTTACGAGACCTCGGCTGGACTCACGTCCGCCTCGGCAATCACGACTTGGCGCGCGCCAGCTTCACCGAGGCCCGCGAGCTATGCCGCTCGATGGTCGACCTGAGAGCAGAGCTCGATACTGTTCAGGACTTGGCAGCCGCCGAGCGAGCGGCAGGAAACCTCGATCTGTCCCGCATGTATCTCGAGCACGCGTTTGAGGACTGTAGGAAGGCTGGGCTGCACGTTCGATCTGGGGTTAGCCACATGTCTTTTGTGCCCGGCGTTGAGCGACGATTCTGATACCTTTCTCCAGTGGTGCTTGGTCGCGACTGGGCTCTTGGACGTCGATATTCAAGACTGGAGGGCAGCCCACTGGTGCTTCGACACAGCTGCGGAAATCGCGACGCAGCAGCGTAGCCAAGGCCTACTCGGCCGCAGCCGGGAGCGGCAAGGAGATTGCTACGTGCGGCAGGAGATGCGCGCGCAAGCTAGAAGATGCTACGACG
>WSLN01000055.1:7715-40142 GCA_019677355.1 Ceratobasidium sp. 370
ACCTAGAACCACGCTCAGAGGCTCACCCATAATTGCTACGTATTTAGCCCTATCATCATTTCCAGCCTGCGCAGACATCTTCCACTTAGTATCAATCACGTCTGGGCCCGCACCATTCATGTTGAAAGGGTTGAGGAATGTTTGCTTGTAAACATCTGAAAGGCTCGTTAAACTTGGCACAGGCGCATTCAAAACAATAATTACTTGGCTCATTATACAAGGGACGCATATCTAAACGACGAAGTTAATCAACGCTCCCAAATGACTGGTGAAATAAACTCACTTGAAGCCGAGTTCAGCTTTTCTACCACATTTCGGATAAACTGTCTATACTCGGGTTGCGAACACAAGGTCTACAAGCCACGCAAAGAATGTTAGCATGGCACAACTATCGTGGAGAAAAGGGGGGCAAGGACCTTAGCTTCAGCCGCAGAGAGCTTGTTATAGTCGAGGTCTTTCTTGTTCGCACCATTGCTGGGGGCAAACCAGGGCTGCCGAATAGCAATCAAAATCTGACTGAGGATGAGCGATGTGAATGAGGACCCATTTTGAAATCATACCTCATCAGCCTCCAGGACATGGTCACACTACGCAGTCGCGGAATTAGTGAGTCAAAACGGATGTATGCGTTGAAAATGTGCGTACGGTGCCTAAACGAAAGCCCAGTTAGCTTCAGCGCCTGGGTGCATTGATAAAATAGAGGCTTACACATGGCTGGATTTGCTGGAATATCCGGATTGTTTTTTCTTTTCGCGCCGCCAAGTTTCCATTCGGGGTCTACCCTTGTTGCTTTGTTCCCGTTTGCAGGTTTCGGTCGGCAGTCCGTGTAGGTAGTTTGCTTGACCGTGCCGTCGGGAGCAACAAATTTGAACGGATAAGCTGCCGAGTTCTCGTGACACCTAAGCATGTAGTTTGGGTCCTTCAACGAATTTGCTGTGAACTGAAGGACGTGTCAGACGACGGACACATATGCAAGAAGATAACACGTACGCGGCTGTGCCAGATACAATGGGCAGGTCCTACGAGCGAGCCTACGGCATCACCCGCCGCCACTCGAGTTTGAAGACCTTTAGTATCCGGTGGCCCGGAAGCGGCGGGGCCATCGATCCACCACCCTAAACTACCCATGTCGCGACGAGTTACGGACTGGGTTATCACCGCTTCTCCTAGCTCAGCGAAATCCAGAGTGTTCCCGACGAACTCCGCGGCTTCACACAAGAAAGACGACTCCTGGATGCGATCTAGTGCACGTCCAATCCTTCCTCGGCCGGCCAATGCAGTTGGGCTAAGGAGATCGTCGACACCTCGAATGGTTTTGGCGTCCATTGCACCACTATACGCCCTCTCCAATCTGGAGGCAAGAGATTGAGTAACACGGGCAGACCGGAATACGGGTACTAGAACACGAGCAGTCCGAGCGGCAATGCTGGCGAGTCCTCCGAAAGGTACGAAACTCAGCAGGGTGAGCACGATGTCGATGATGAGCTGGATTCCGGCCTCGCGTGCTTGCTCTGCAAGAATATTACTATCACACTCCCTGTTTATAGGTGAAGCACTCACTCGCAAGGGCATTGTACTGATCTTCCAGTGCCTTGTCAGATTTCACCTGTTCAACTGGGGCCGGATTAGAGTTTGAGGTCGGTTAGAATTGAGGACATATGTGCACTCACTGTAGGTCATAGTAGAAGCCAATGTGTCATTTCCGGACACCAGGGTAGTCAGAGCCATGTATAAGACAGTCCCCAGAGATTCAACAGTCTGTCCCGTTGTAGTTTCGGTGACGCCGACGGCCGTAAGCTTGAATTCGTCATATTGATCCAAAAATGCCTGGATTCCATCCTTGAGATTCGGGAAGAACGTATCACTGTTAATGAGTAGCACATTGTGCCACTGCGTGCGACATTTCTCATCAGGATCATAGGGTGAGAAACCTTCCGAGTTATCGGACGGGTCGTACGCAGGCATAGTATTGATGTGATGCCGAGGAGTTAGAGCTGACGAGTTTGCTGTGGGAGGTCGCCTAACTCGTCCAGTGCCGTCGTCCTCAAAGATATACGAGTTTTCGATAACTGTCGCGTTAGTTTCGGGTACCGCATCGGCGAAACCAATGCTAGGTATATCCACGGTCGCGTTTGGAGAGATATCGCGAGCCAAAGGGCTAAAGCACGAAGATGCTGCATCGAAGGCTTAAGTACGCTCTAAGACGACAGATGAGTTCTGACGACTTACGATTGCGACCAACGTATATGTTTCCGATAATTAGCTCCGAAGTGTCGAGGCCGATTGTCTCGTTGAGGTAGCTGGAGAAGCCACCGGGGTCGGTCAAATGCCAGTATACATTATCTACGTCGGCGCCTGGAGTATTATGGCCACCTGGGCAGGTTTCGTGGGCGTAATTTGAGTCGGTGTATCTATAATGGTAGAGTATTTTCAGCGAACCCGATTGAATTGACGCGTGGACAATGCTTACGAGCACTGCCAGAAATCATTCCCCCTTCCGGTCTCGTTTGCCAGCGCCCAGTTCAGCGCTTAGTGATCAGCAGTCAGCATTCTACCAAATTTGCCGTGGCTGCAAGCTTTCTTTTACCTTTCGTCTCCCATTTCTACAAACAAGAGTTTTAAAATCGTGGCAGGACGAATACGAGCTGCGCTTACCTTGTAAAGCTGGAACGAATCCTCGGTCAAAGCACTGTTTTTGAGGTATTCCTTTAGGCTGCCGGCGACTGCGTCCAAAGCGCGAATGGCCAGCAGGATCATCACCTGGTAGTTGAGCTCCATCGACAAATTAGGGTACTGCTGAAGTATTTGATCCGCAGCTTGGTCCTAGAAACACTCAGTTAGCCGAAATAGTCAGAAATATTTATATCCAAGCTGCTCACCCAAAAATCGGTGCTCACAAGACCCCCGCCCGTTAGGGGCTCGCCTTTCAGCGTGCTCACAATTTCGGCGGCGGAAGGTAGTAGAGCACCTCCACCCCATATAGCGCCAGTCAAGTCAAAATTGCGATTATCTTGATCCATTGCAAAGACTGTTTATACACAAAGATCAGAAGCGTCAGGTGGGGAATAGAAAGCATGGGCTCACTTGCCAATCCAGCTGCACACAGCATGGTTGCGGCGCGAGCCTTCTCAGTAACTGAAGCAGGAGTCTCGTAGTCGATCACGTAGCCTGAATCGGTAATGAATCGAGCCGCAGAGTTCGCTAGATCGTCCGGTTTCCCGGTAGCACCCAGGTCGACTGACTCGGAGTTTATTGCAAAATACGGGAAGGTGCCTTGACCAAGTCCAGAGGACCCGATGCATTCCGAAGTAAGTCCTAGGCCAGAGGCGATAGGGCAGCCGTCACTCGTGCAAGTGGTGTTTGTAAGTTGTCGAGACCTAAGAAAGCAAATTGAACAAACGTGACCTATGTCTGCCCTATTACACACCTTCCGTAGAATGGGACGCCCATCATAATCTGGGATCGTGGGAATCCCAGTTTATGTATCGCTGCCACCGTGGACGACATGCGGGGCAAAGCATTCATGTACTCTAACGTCTGCCCGGGGTTGAGCATGAGTAACGCAGATTGCGAGAAAGGTTAAAAGCCTACCGTGCCAGGAACGTCGTGGCTAATCAAGCTCGCGAAGTCGACAGCCCTGGCAAGGTTCGCGGCAACAGTATTGATACCCGAGCTCGACCAAAAGGCATGAGTGGTGGAAATGGAAAGATTGTATGAGCCTAGGCCCGTAGCAGCTGCCTGTACAATATTGCTAGCGGAATGCCAAGTTAGAAAATGCTTGAAAGCGGAACGCAGCCACTCACTTCCATTGTGTGGCACTAATACCTGGGGCCCATTCAAGATCGATGCCATCCAACCCATAGCTACAAGCGATCAGCTAGCTGGAGACACTATACAGCAAGGATTTTGGCTTACCTCGAGCAGAGGGCTGCCCCAGTCGTCCCAAGCTTAGTTCTCGCGGATGCGCTGCTCGCAATGGCAACCATATTAGCAGCATCTCCTCCAAGTCCCCACCCGCCCACTGATAGTATGTGAGTGGGCACAACGTGTCAGGGTAATTTCAATCCGCATACATACCGGCAAGTATCACTTTCAGACTCGAGTCCTTACTCTTCAGCGCCGCGACATCTCTCAGCAAGGATTGGTCCTCAGTGGCGACAGAAAGAGTACCATCTCTCGCAAGCACTCCGTACGCGAACTAAATGGTTGTATAAGGAAACGGTTGTACGAGAAACAGGGTAAATGCTGAGCTCACCAAGACATGCGTGAAGGTCGGATAATCAATCGCATCGGGAAAGAATGGATTGCATGGCCGTCTCGACGCGCTATTTAGGTGTTGGCCGGGAGGGAGAGCCTTATAGTAATTGCCACTCACGAAGAGAAATAATATCCAACCACGCGAGGCTATACAAAAGTTAGCGTTGGCTATCACAACAAAACTTGGCTGACATACAGCGACGTCTCCTCTGCAATATGTGTTACCAGCAATCCCGGTATAGGTGATTATGCCTCCTGCAGCCGAGACATCCTTCAAAAACAACCTAGGGTGGAAGTTTCATCACGATGACGGTATTTATCCATGAACAATGGCTTACGACGTGTGCGGATCGGTCAAAAATGAATTTGCCCCATATGCAGGACTCGCGGAGAAATCCACTTTCTCATGACTCTGCCAATCCGTTATAGGTGCTGATAAAATTTGGACTTTGTTAGCGATGCAAGCATAAAGTGTCGAGTTTACTTGCCTCGATTCTCGAGGGAAAGGTGGGCATACCAAGAGCCAGCTTGCGACTGACTATCCCATCCAAGCTGCCAGACTACTTCCGATAGGGTCCCGTCGCGTGCAAAGTACTGGTGCATGAAACATTAGCTGCCTGATCCACCGGCAACCTGATAGTAGCTTACAGGTCGATATTCAATATATTCTCCCCCGTCTACTTCCTGCTTGATCATGTAATTCCGGTAGAACACGTTTCTGCACAAACTGCTTAGCATATGTTATGTCTGAGACTAAACGTCTTCTACTCACTGAGGCCCAGACGCCCCACTCCACTTGCTTGCCTTCTCCCCAGCACCCCTGCAATCGCGGATGTTCGCAACCAGCTATGGCATATAGTTTGGACCGGACTTACCACCAGATGGGGAACCATGTACCCGCTATGCACGTTATCAGTTTAGGGCTATGGCCTGTAGGTGAATATGCTCACGTTCTTGATCCCCAGATTCTCCGCCACAGCTCGAACAAGACCCGGAGCGATGGGAATAGGGCACGGAAACATAGTTTAACTCGAAGAGGTTCGTGTTTTCCCAGCCTCCATGAAGCTAATACAAGTGTCGAGTCAGCGAGAAAGAAATGGGGCTATAAGGTCACCTTACATTCATATCATTGCTAGATATAAAATGAAGGATTAAGAATCAACAAGCTCTTGGGCAACGGCTTGCGGAAGCAGAGTCTGGACGCACGTTATGTTATTGAGAATTACGACGTTTCCCATTGCTGGCAGAAGTCTTTAGCCCCTTGGTTTCTGGATCTTCAGAAGCCCGACTCACCACACCACTGCATCGTTATATGGCGAAGATTGCGCATAGTGTTGTTGTAGTACAAACTATCCCAGACACGGGAACCTCGTAGGTAACCATTCCCACCTAGGCGGATGTTAGCACGTGGAGAATACAATCAAAAGCCATACGACTTGCCTTTCCCCTAAATCGACCAGGTAAATGTCGACATGGACATGAACTCAAGACGCAATAATCTTACCTTGTTCCAAGAGCCTAGGACATACCGAGATGAGCGTATCAGACTACTTCACCGTGAAACCACCACTGACCATCAAAATAATTGTCCTGGATTTGAATGTTCCGAGCGGCCTGAAAGTGCGCGGGAATTGAATTATAAAAAGACAACGAAGAGATATAGCGGAAATCTTACTTCAGTCGCGATCTGTAGGGTAAAATGAGTCAACATGGTATAATTCACTAGTGGTGCTGGAACGTACCGGATGGGAGCCGGTCATAAATGTCCGTATGCCGCGAACCCAACAATCACGGGCAAATCTGAATACGATGCCGTGTATAGATTGCTCGGGCGCAAGGTTGCCGTAATTGCGCTGTGCTGAAAGTAAGACCGTTGGAGTTAAGTTCAGGCTGTATGCATATTATTTTGGGACGTACCGCTTTCGGGCGTGAGGCCATCGATTTCATGTGTTATATATAAGTTCTAGAGTATGTTCGTCAGTATCTGCACGAGTGAGCTCCGTGTCGGCATACCTCGATGCCAACATGATGTACTACGTGCGAAATGGGCATTGCTTTCGCGAACGTCTCGGTGTCCTCCATTGGCACACTTCCATCGCCAATCGAAGATCGGTATACGTCAAAGCGAAGGGGGCGGTCCAGTTTAAAGTATGGCCCATCGGCATCGGATCCGCGTTGGGTGAGGGTAAACCAGTCCTGCTGCCTGCTTCAGTATGTACCCATATCAAGTATGTGGCCGCGTTTACCTGGCTAGTTGTTCGAAGCCAAGCGTTAGTATCTTGTTGATGACCATTATATCCGACATGTACTTACTAGATGTAGCTGTTAACGAACCAGTCTTCGGTTACGACCCCCCAACTTAGGAAATCTGACGGATTAACAGCGTGCAGAAAACAAAACGGCTCAGGTCAATATACGTTGCCGTAGAGCATATAAAATACCGTACCGTTCTTTTTGGCTGGAGAGGCTAGATATAATCATGAACATAGGTCACCTTCATTGCAGATGCAATTAATCACGAAACTCACCGATCCACACATCCGTAGAGGCCAAATCATCGAGAGTCACCCAGGTCGTGTTGGTGACATTAACCTGAAATTTAAGTTAGCCATTGAGGAATTTTAACGAGCTACGGCTTGGAAACACACGTGAACAATGCTCGACCCCAGGAAGCCACCCTTATCCTTCGCTTGCGAAACCATCCACCCTACGTTATAGACGTCGATCAGATGTACAGCAAACAATCTTGTACGAGAGTGGCTTACCTTTGGTGGTCCCTTCATCAGATCGCCAGTGATAGTTAACCGATCCCATAAACAGCTCCTTTCGGTTGCGCGGAGCCTCTGCAAATTGGCGTGTGTATTTAGGAGCCACTTTGCTGCTGCCAACACGAAAGATAGATCGACCGGGCCACAGCCTGTGGTCAGATAAACTTATTAGTACTCCATATACAGCCAACCGGTGTTTTAATCACCATCCGCCAGTTGCTGTACCACGAACACGAGGACCAGGGCCGTTTGCCGTCTCGTCCACAAAGTCCCAGCTGTATGTCATGCCGTCAAGGTCCCACTAAGCAATGTATTAGTACAACGACGAATCCATCAAACAGTATCTCAATTAACGCACCCTCTCGTTGGTGATTGTATCGTACTTGGTATCCGCATCAGGCCGGAATACGATCTTCGTCCCAGTGTTAGGATCACTACCAGCGCCACGAATGATAAGATAGCTTGTGTCGACGTAAATCATCCATGACAAATTTATGGTGCCTATGGTGCGAGTTAACAACGGGTATTCTCATAGCACTCTCGAATATACTCACCCGCCGGGAGCTGAATGAGTCGGTAGCTACCGTTTGGAACAGTCTGCGAATTAACTGCCTTGATTGCATTCTGGAGTGCCGCAGTATCATCTTGCCTGAGCGTACGCGGTCAGACCTTGGCCTATAGGTGCGGACAATCTAGTAACTTACCCATCATTTGGCCTCAACCCGTACGTGGACGCTAGCTCAGCCGCCGAGAGTGTATAAGCCACTGCGAATCTTGTGAGCATGGCCATATCATCCAAGCACCGAGCGAACTAACCCTTGGAATCATCCGGAAGGGCTTTGCCGCCCTCAAATCCAGCCTTTGACCAATCTATTCTGGTAGTCAGATTATTTTGCTATTAAGAGGTCCTCAAGGAACTGAAATACCCGGCAGACCGGGTACTCGGGCCCGTCGGTTTGCGCTAGTCAAGTCAACCAATGCAGCTCGTATAGAATCAAGAGAGGCAGCAAACAGCAGGAGCACCAGAATGTGCTCAACAAAGCTTGGTTTCGACCTCATCATGCGAGACGAAACTGCACGGTATATTCGTGTGATATCGTCCTGCTACTTATGCAAGTGTTCGGAACTTGTTGGCGTGGTTTCTGGTATATTATCTAGGTGAAAGCCCGAGTCATTGCTAGCAAACCAAGGACAAAGATTGATGGGTGCCAAGCCAAGATGTGCCCAATTCTCGGCAGAGGGGGGCTGCATATCGCGGGTATCGCCAAAAGAGTACATTGTGCAGGCACATTCCGGGCCGATCAGCTTGGCGTCGGTAAGGATATAGCGAACGGGCTGTCTGGCCGCCGGGGAAGACGAGCATAAGCATTCCTACAGGCACGAGAACAGGGTGGGCCACGAGGTGCGCGCTCGTCACCTGAGCAGGATTCTGGTAGGAAGCGAGATAAAAGGCCTGATGGAGGCGGGATAGTGCGGGATGGTGGAAGGCGGAATGCAGCCGGCGGGCGGCGGGCGGATCCGTTTGCAAGTGTCTCTTGGCGCTCCAGGGTTGGGGCGAAATAGGCAAATTCCAAGCTTGATTAGCTCATAGAACGTCGGTTCGAGACCGATATTGGCCGGGCTTTTTGCCACGCCACTCAGATACTGCCTAATAGCCTCAATATTCAAGATTCGATCATGTGGTATAGTCCTCGGTGGATAAAAATTTCCGCAATATGTAAATCGAGCCGGTCAAATGGATGTACATCAGGTCTATGCTTCCGAGACAATATCTTGAGGGCGATCCACACCCGCATCAGCCAAATCGGCGAGCGCGAGTGTTGTGAGATGTGGCGATGGGCCACTTGGGTCGCTCACGCGGTGCGCTGGTGATTGAGGGCCACCGAAGTTAACACGTTCGGAACGGAGAAACTCGACCATCGCTTTGACTTCTTCAACTTCGTCCATCAGAACCGCGTTCTTGTTCCTAAGACCATTGTTCTCCTCTTCAAGTTGGCGCAGCCTTTCATGCGTTGCTGCAGCAGCTTTGGTTGCTGATTTGTTAAAGGGGCCCGAGGCAGTTGCGGAGGCTAATCGGCGTGTAAGATCCTCTACGCGTGATCTGACGAGATTGAGCTCGTCCTCTTGTGACCTGGAGGGCCGTTGAGTTTGCCCAAGCAAGTGCACTTCCCGACTCACTTGTGCGAAGCTGCCATCTGTTCATTTGCGTGTTGTAGGCTTGCCAGCTTCAGTTCCATCTTCGCGTAGTTGCTGATCATCTCATCTTGCTTCTCTTTGTTTTCTCGATATGCTCGCATTTCAGGGGAATCATCCCTATACGTAATTATTTGTACCAAACTAACCACGGTAGGTGACCATGCTGCATACCTTAGTGCTTGAGCTTTCACCAATTGATCGATCCTTTGCTCATAGGCAACGATTTTTTCGACCTTGGGCGCTGATTCGCGCAGCTGCTGCTTCAGCTGGAATACTCTGGAGAAGGAAGATAAACTGTACCACTTGGCCCAAGTGCGTAAACACTTACTCGTTCTGAGCGTCTGCTAACACCTCATTCTGAGCTTTCAACGTGGCCTGATGAAACGAGCATGAGAATGTGAAGTATCGGCATACTAAGCACTGACTCTTGCTTCGTTGACCTCGCTGCGCAACTCGACCGCTTCAGCTGCCCACGACTTCTTCTCTTCTCGAAACCGACCAAGTTTATCTTGTAGCTCAGTCACCCACTGCGTGTGCCTCTGCTTTGTGCCAGCAGCCTCGGAACGAATAGTCGCAAGGTCCTCCTGGGCCTTCGCAAGTTTCGATTTGTAGTCTTTGAGTTTGATGTGCTATATTCGTTGGACGCATGAGTGAGTGTGGCCCGTAGTTCAAATAAGTAGCCGCATACCAGTCCTTGGCGCTCAGCCTCTTCGCCGCGAGATACGATGGTATCGCGATGCAACCTGCCTACATGCTGTTGCACCAGTTCCTTGAGATAAATCTCAAAGTTGAGTTGATTCCTTAAGATCAATACGTCTCGTTGTAGAATCGATAGAGCTTCTTCTGCCACAATATACCTAGGCCGAGTCTGTGTTTCGGGTCTGAAAGTATCTTGAGTATCGGGTAGTGGTGGCGGCGGGGGCAGCATTGGTGTTGTGAGAGCAGCATGTGTGTCGATCATGATTTGGAGCGATTTTCGACTATCACCAGCAGAGGAGCGACGGGAAGCGGGGTCTATCTGCGGTTCGGCGGGGCTGGGAGGAAGTGGCAAGTTGAGCGGGTTGGCGGATGGGGGGTGAAGAGTCGGATTAGATGAACCGCGTGGTGTAGGAGGAACGTAATAGGCGATGCTACGGCCAGTAGCTCCTTGTTGGGCATTCTGAATGTCTAGCAAAGTACACTCCCTAATGATTCTGTCAGACTGAGAAACATAAATTTCTGGGAATAGAGGCTCACGCGGCAACAGTAGCCAGGTCTTTGTCCGCCCACCTCGTTTGATTCGCAAGTTCGGCCTCCGCATCGTCTATAATAATCGAGGGGTGAACCACATGCCCTCGTAGGAGGGGCTGCGTCCATGTTATCAGAAGGAGTTATCCGACAAGCTCATGAACTCACCCGGCTGCAAGACTTGATCTCGTCTTCATCCAAAATGACATCCCAATCCTTCGTAAACATGGATTCGTAGTTGTGTCGTCGTAGAAAGGTCACAGGATCCTTCAAGAAAGCGATAGTGTTACACGGATAAAGTCCATACATGAACGTAAAATAGAGTCGGGTTTCGTTTGGCGCGACTGATGGTGTCGAGTCAGCTGGCGTAGTGAATTCGACGACCCCTTGGAAACGTACAGCATACCTGAGGATTTAGACGAGTCATCTGTATGTTATGTGAGCGGGCTTCCCAGTTTTAGACTTTTATGTGACCCTTACCGAGTTGCTTCCAATCCAGCTCTTCCCGGACGATCCAGCCCTTTTGCCGCGAGGCAGTGGTCTGCTTGGGAGACCCAGGGCTCGCGTTACATGGTTCCGACTCTTGGGTTTTCCAACACACGACACGACCGAGAATGGTGGCCAAGGGGGGAAGACACGAGTTGAGCCGAGCAGGCGCGTTCACCGCGAGTGCGGGGAGCAGCATGATGAGTGATGTAACCCCGATGCTAAATTGAGTGGCTGACTGGTCGACCTGCAGCGAAAAGAGTAGAGAATTAAACAAGGGGCTATTGGCAAAAGAGACAGCAATCTTGTGCGAAGATCGAGAGAGCCGGTTGAGCTGGTTGCCACGTTCAGTTGGTCAATGCCGCAGCGCGTAGTATAAACCCGTACCAGAATGCAAAGCTGCAAACGACTCTCCGGGGAAGACCTGTCATTCGTTGAAGAAAGCGCAACAACACTAGTCAAGTTAACCTGCATACCGAAAGCAATAATCTAACTCTCCGAATAATTCCTAAACCCTTGGTGTTCAACCCCCATCTTTCGTGCACACAGGCTACTACTCACCTTTGGCCTCGTCAAGCCGTCCGAAACTAACAAATCCTCCAAATTGTTCTTCCACACCGCCATTCTTGCTCTCTCATCCGCTTCTTGTTCCATTTCCTCCACAGTATTGTCACTCTCCAGCGGCGCTTCCAACACGTATAGCTGCACCAGCCTCCGCCTTAATAGTTCCGCCTTGGCTTCTCCGTCGTCATATAAAGGCATGAGCACGAGCTCTTTGGCTTGCGCAATAACCCCAGGCGTCAATTTCGGCTCGCGCAACGCACGACGGAGAAGCGAGTCAAACCAGGAAATGATGGCGGCAGAGGACAAGACCATACGCAGTGCATAGAGAACGCCAACAAAAGCCCCAATATGCGAGACATCCGAATGATTTACTGCATCCCCGTAAACATCCAGCAGGCCATTGTCGAGCTCGGTGGCTTTCGCGTCATCGTTTGAATTGGCCGTGTCAGAAATGTAGACGTCGATGAGGGGGAGAAGATCAGACAATAATGGGGGAGGTGGAGCTAGGAATGAAGCACGAATATGGACCAGAATATCTTTGACAGACATAAATCCAACGTCGTTGTTGACTCAAAGGGCTTCCCTGTCCCTTGAATGGTATAAACACAACATCTGATCTCCTGACAAACCTCCCGATAAGGTTTAGCTAAACTCGAGGCTTTGCTTTATTCTCGACTTTTACTTCGTGGCACACTCAAGTATTTGGAGTTTTGAAGGCTGTCAGACTTTGGATTCGCGGACATAAAAGAAAAGGACAATGCAATATGTAAAATGCAAGAGACAGCGTGGCGAGTGTGGATGATGGAGGAATGAAGAAACGTAAAAGCACAGGCGTAAATTGTCATTGAACGAAGCGATACTAGCTAGCATCACAAGCAAAGTGCAGAGCCAAGGGGGACTTGAGCCACAGCGACGAAATCAACCGCCGACTCCCTCGATGAACCGGGCACAACCCAGATTCCACTACTGCGTAGTTCCAAACAAAAAGCCTCCAGCGCCGCGGGGCAACAAAAGCTCGGGCTCATGGAGCCCGCAGCCTGCAAGCTGGGAGCAGTGGAATAGCCCATGACGCACTCTACGCAACGCGACGCACCAGGCCCGCGCTCGGGTTTGTCTCGCGGGATGACGGGCCCGAGGGCGCGGACTCAGCCGTCGCACTCAAGAGCAATCCGTCTCCGAAGACGCCGAGGGACACCGGCATCCGCGTCAGCGGCGGCAGTACGCCTTCAAGAACCATCCTGGCCCGGCAAGCCGGCAGACAACACAACAACCAAAACGCCCAACACACGCAGGCTTGCATATACACGATTGCACACACGCGACTGGGAGGGCATCTAGCTGCGCACCATCAACCAGCGTTGGTTGTCGAGCACGAACCAGCCAGTGCGCTGGGACGCGGGAAGAGACGTATCCATCCCCTCTGCGGCACCGCCGCATGCCCAGCAGCACGGCGCCCACTTGCCACGCCACATGCACTCCTGCGAGCCCGAAGCGGGGTTGCGCCGGATGCGTGCGCGTGTAACAAGGGTGTTGTGCTCGAGTTCAGCGGGGCCGAGTGGGGTAGTTCCAGGGAGAGCGAGGAGTTGGCCGTATGCTTCGTCTTGTTGGGGCATGCACTCAAAAATGGCCTCCCAAGTAGGAGGGGTGACGGTAATCTCCGGGGCTAGAGGAGAGAATGGGCGAATAACCTCGAGCTCATTCCGGAGGTGGTGGGTAGCGATCTGGTCGGTAGCCGGGTCGAATGGGAGATCAGGGAGGTCGATCTCGGATTCATATTCGTCGTCAGTGAACATTGGGGTCGGGCAGGGGCTGCAAGCAGGGGTTGCACTGGAGGACACAATGGGAGACTCGGGAGGGCTGGTGTAGTACGAGGGAGGACCAGAGATCCACTCGTCATCATCATCCTCGTCTTCAACCCACGTCGAATCAACAAGCTTGCCGAGACCAAAGGGATCGTCCTTTGGCGGAGGCTCGGAGACAATGGGAGACTTTCCAGTCACTCGGATCTCAACCACCGGCTCGCGAGCAACCGGGGTGAGCTCAGGGTGGGCTGGAATGAAGGTTGGAGTACCCTTTGCAGGGATTACGAGGGGCTCGATAGGTGACCACTTCTTGTACGACTAACAAAGGGCAATGAGAACAACCAATGACACCTATGAATAGCAACGTACCTCGATCTCGAACTCGGGTGTCGCTGGTTCGGAATCATCGACGACGTGGACCCTCGGTCGGTGCATGCCAGGGCCGGCATCCGACTCGACCTCGGTCTCAAGCTCGGTCTCGGTCTCGGTTTCCAGCTCAGTATCCAGCTCAGAGTCGTACACGGAAACGCTATCGCTCGCTATACCCTCCTCGAGGAAAGGCAGGAGAGCGCGGGACGCTTCCATCAAGATGGGGGATGGAGGAGCAATAGCATCCTCGTCGATGGGAGGATATGTCCATGGCACAAGCTTGAGGGACGGCTTTGGGGTACGTGGAGTAGACGACGATGGCTCGGAAGCAGTAGGCTCAGCCTCTACGGGCGAAACAGAGCCCTGCTCTGTGCGAGACTTTGCCCGCTGGGTCTCCAGGACCTTTTGCTGTGATGTCATGGTCGCGTGATCAGCGATACTCCACACCCAACTAGGGTAAAGTCTCACCACTAGCTCCCTGATCTCGGCCGGAACCCCGGCAGAGATGCCCGGCGGGCCTGCGACTCGCACAGACTTGCGGGAATGACGACGGCGACGAGCCGGAATGTACGAGCGATGTGGGTGGAAAGACGAGCGCGCAGCGCCAACAGCAGTGTCGGTGCGCTCCTGGGCGGCGGCCACGTCAGCGAGATAGCGGATGGCTTCGGATTGGGAGGTCGTGAAGGGGATCGTGTTCATTATGACGTTAGCTCTTTGTGTGGGAGGACTCGTTGGCGAGACAGGCGAGATTAATGCGACGATTAAGACAAATGCGCAAAGGGAGACCGTTGGATTGTCGTAACACAGATGCAAATGAGCGAGCTAGATGCTGGAGGCGTCAAGCGTGCAGCAAAAGTGTTGGGTCGTCACTGTCTAGTCCGCCGCCACAGACAGAGGATAGAGGGAGGAGGTCTACAAGCCAAAGTGGGGAGAGAAGGGGGCGTATATAAAACCGGAAAGAAGACCGGACGATGGGAGATTGGGAGAGCCTCGAGGTACCGGCGAGGAAGCCCTGTCGCCTGCCCTCCGCTTATGAATTCCCCGATTCGACTAGGCCGCTTTCCCAGACCGATGCAACGCCTGAGCCTCGCTGGGAAAACGCGTTTGTTTTTTTGAAAGGATTCCGAGTTCCGATAGCTGTCAAATCTCGAAAGGGAAGCTGCGCGTGGAGACGCAGACGTCGAGCCGCAGAAAAAGGCAAGCGAGGCCCAAATGCTTGCCGAATTTCCCCTTGGGTGCGCCTTTGTTTGTGGTCGTCGTTGGGCGCAACCGAGCGAGCCCGAGCCTAGGGTCTTGTTTGGCATTCTTTATCATCACGACAGTCCCTCTTGACCAGACTACCCCACCACGCATCGTCCATGCACAACTGGCCTAGCCGAGGACACTGAAACGACGCCAACTGGAGACACGGCCTCGACTTGCACATTCTATCTGTTCTGGGCTGTGGTCTATATTTCGGACTTGGTCGCTCGCACTTCACCCCGCCGACTGCCCTAACCCCATTATTTTTTTCTATTCGGTTTACGCCTTGTTCACCAGTGCAAGCCCTACTTTGCTTTCAAATATCTCGTAGCTCATGGAACCCAGTCTGAATGATGTCACCAAAGCCGCCTTCTTGTCTGGCTACTCTCCCGAAAATGTGCGTCCAGAAATCAATCTATTTGCGGCCATTTTAACCGTACCCCGGCCCCAAGTGGCTAGTTGTCGTGCAAGAGATGAAACCGGTGGGCTCCCCTGTCCACGCTGCATCTGAAATTTGTGGTACGTATTGACCCGCGGCGAACAAGTAGCCATGACAAACGTCCGCTACATCACCCCAGCCGCTGTCTTTAGCCTCCTCGAAGCATACCCGCTATCACCAGTACTGCTGGAATATCTCTGTGTTGCGCTTGATTCTCCGGCACCAACCCACACCGCAAACTCCGGCTCCACTCTCCCAATTGGCATCTATATTGCAGCCTTGATCGCCTGGTCACAGTCGATCCTCACCAGCCATGCATCGACACTCACACCAGATCAAATCACACAGACGTTGTCCGTGCTCTGCGCTATTGCCGCACCTCGTGCTCAAAAACCGACCGCGCATCTAGCCCCAACACTGCCCACCGCCCAAGGATGTATATCCCTAGTTCAGCACGTG
Source organism: Ceratobasidium sp. 370 (assembly GCA_019677355.1). Classification (NCBI taxonomy): domain Eukaryota; kingdom Fungi; phylum Basidiomycota; class Agaricomycetes; order Cantharellales; family Ceratobasidiaceae; genus Ceratobasidium; species Ceratobasidium sp. 370. The sequence goes on from WSLN01000055.1 coordinate 23,525, forward strand.
CATATGCACCACGCTCACGACGCCGAGCTCATTGCTGCCACACTCGATATCCTCTCCGCACTCTTGCAAACGGTTACCGCGACACCACCTAATCCGAACCTCTCCCCGGCCCTCGCGTTGCACCTCGTACCTGCACTCAACGACTTCCTGGATGGACCTGTGCCCGAGAATGTGAGCCGCCCGCTCACGGCATGGCTATTCCAGTTGAGCGCACTCACCACAGAGGGGGCCCCACATGCCTCCACCCATGGCCCATTACCGGCGGATGAACCAGCAGGGGGTGCCATTCAGCGTCCGGAACTATTAGAGTTTACTCGACGAAACATAGCGCTTTTTGATGCCCTGGCTTATGAACTGGTGAGTGTAAAACTGTCGATATAGTCCGAATACTGAACACCTGTGCATAGACGAGCGCCCTGGTACATAAAGATGATCACATCTCCGCGCTACATGCAGTGTTTAACCTCAATCAGCCTAATTTTGAGGGGTTCTACTCTCAACTCTACACGTCACTACTATCGATATTGGCGGCAGAAAGCGACCTGAACACGAGGATTTTAGTTCGCGCCTCCATATTTGGTTCGGTGCGTGACATCATCCTAATCTGCAACCGCCAACGTGTTTGCTGATCCGCAACACGCACTCAGCTCCCGACATTGCTTCGCCAACTCGAGGCTCAGGTCGAATCGCAATCACCCTTGTCGAAGCTTGTGTGTGAAAAAAAATTTCTTCCATGACATCAAAGAGCCCATCCTCACACCCCAATGAGTAGCGCGAAGCTCTTCAGTTTGCTGTTTCTGGTCTTTTCACAAACCACTCGGCGCTACTGGACAAATGTGATGCGCAACCGTACCATTCTGCGTTAGTACATGCGCGAGATGATTCGATGGAAGAGGACACACATGAAAGCGACATTAAGGGGTATGCACTTGACCGTCGTTTAGCGCCATACGGCGAGATCGCGGGGCTGATCGATCGCACCAGTAAAAACATCCGCACAATGCTCATTCAGAGCCTTCAATGCGTGTCGCTCCTCGATTCAAACTCTACGGCCTCCGCAACACTAGGATTAGAAAATTGGCCGGGCCGCGGTACCGGTAGGTTGTTCGTCGAGGCTGGAGATAACGGGCAAGAGTTCGAGGTGCGTTGAAACTTCCCCGATTCCAAACCCGTTGGTTGGCCTGAAATGAAAGTGGCAAAGGCATATATAAAGTCTAAGCTTTTGTCAGAAGTACCCATAGCAGATGGCCTTGAACTGCTAGATCGTGCAGTTGCAGACCCAGAAACGCATACATGCCTCTGTTCTGTCTTGCACAAGGTGAAATAATACCTCTGCCCATGGGAAAACCGCCTGACCTGTAACGTAGAGCTACATTAGCCTCAGCGGATCTACCCAGCACATGTCGCCAGCGACGCTCGAGGCACTGGCACACCTGTCTCGGCTGTTGTACACGCACCCAACGGTTCTGGATGTTCTATCGCTAAGGGTTGCCCCGACAGAACTGGTTGCAGCAGGGTTAGCGTTTTTGGAAGACTTGGAGTATGCAGGTGTTGGTGAGAACATGTCTTACCATCTGCTCAAGACAGATTAACCCGTTTGGTATGCCAGGTGACCCCCAGTCCGCACTGGGCCAGTACGGCGACGTTTTGCTCCTGCTTCAGTTGCTCATTGCACGCTACGAGGTAAATTTGCTCTGTTTCAAACTTGTGCGCCGGTCTGATGGCTCATTTTCCCGCTGGGAAGTTGCGAAATGGCATATTCAAACACGGTGAGCGTTTGCTAGACGCCTCATACTTGACTTCGTCCTGGGCGGTCTATAATTTGGTGGACCTCCCCGATTCTGAGCGTATGCTCGTAAACGACTGGGTCAAGGCTGCCTTTGATAGTAATAGTTTTGGCATCGACGACAACATTTTGAGGTTCGGAGCCCTATCACAAGTAGGCTGTATGCGTCGTGTTTTGATTATTCGTTGCACGCAGATCGACAAACCCACGAGTACTCCTCAAACTGTGCGCCACGCTATTCGCCGAGGCGATAAGAAAGTGTGCGGCGGAGCCCGAAGCCACTGGCAAGGACATCCTTCGAAATGGCGTGTCTTATTTTGAGGGGCCCCTGTTGAACTGGACTCTGCGTGGCGTGATTTGGGCTCTTGCCAACGAGGCCGAACGACACGGGTGAGCTGCTTTCTCAGTCATCGTTCGATCCCCCGCTTACGATCATGTCTCGGACACCGTGTCCACTAGCCACGCCGCGCAGACCCACCTTGAGATCCTCCAGCTCCTCATCTTGGCGTCCGGCTGCCCGCCTCCCGTACTTGAAATGACCCGCCATCGGGTCCTGCGTCTTCTCGCCTCGCCGCATGTTCCCAAAGTCGTTCTTGACGTAAACGCAATCACGCGTGTTCTTCAGCCGTTTACGACAGGCCCCACCGGCGCTGGCGCTTCAGTGCTCCACCCAGCTGGGTACCTCCACACGGCCCTTCAGAACCTGTCGAGTTCCATACCCATTAGCGGTTCGGTTCCCGTTCCGATACCCAACCCGGCCCGAGTTCTCCCATACGCCACCCCATTAGCTCTCTTGCGCGCGCCTGTTCACCAAGTCACGGATAGCGTAGCACACCGTAACGTGCTCGTCGCTTTACTCACGCTTTCCCGGCCACGCTTCGCCGCTCTTCGATATGTTCTGGCCGGATCTGTGGGGGGAGTTGGGGGTGCTGTTGGAACTGGGATGGACTCGGACTTTTTTGCCGGCGTCGTCGCTGGAGCGATAGGTGTCTGGCTGGCCACGCCTGGGGAAAGGGCCCAGGCTCGGGTTGGGGTGAAGAGATTTGTGAAGGAGTGTGAACAAGAAAAAGGGGGCGAAGGTGTTGCTCGCCGATTGATGGGATTGGATTATGTGCGGGCTTGTGTAGCTAGCGCATAACGGGGTATATGCTATATATTTGTCACATTCTTCATGGTTGAGAAAGTCAGCCCTATTTCCTGGCATTCAAGGCGGGCAAAAGAATTTTGGTGGGGATTCAATTGATAATGACGTAGTACTGACTTACGTAGCAGTTCACCCCGTCATCGAGTGGCAACCGAGCGCTGAACTCGACAGCCACATCCTAAAACACCGAGCATGTCTTCCCAAGGCGAGTCTATCATGAGCACTCCAGTGTCTGTTCATGAAATGACCCCTGCAATTTCTGATATAGGATCCAGCATCTTCCTGGACGAAGTTGAACGTATGTCCAGTGATTGTAGTTTCCATCTGCCGCTAACCGTGTTACCAGACCCCAAGGGCCAGCACTCGACTTCTCAGGCAAAATCAGTTCACCCCGAGTTTGCCTTTGCCGACGGGAACATCGAGATTCAGGTAGATTTTACCCTCCATTTTGTTCCACCTCAAACCGATCAAATATTTACTGCTGTAGACAAGCGACCGATTGTTTTGGATTCACGAATATCAACTCAGCAAATTCAATGTGCTTGCACATCTCATTAAACAGACGCGTGGGGACCAGGCGGGATCTAACCTTGGTCAACGCACCAAACTGGCCTGTGACCAAAGCAGTGCCGATTTTGCCAACGCATTTCGTGTGGTATACGCATCGTAAGCGTTGGCCTGCTACGCTGGCCGGTAACCGACTGACCGCATTTCTTCGGTGGGCTCTAGCGGTATTACCAGTTCGCTCGAGTTTGACGCAGATACTCTGACGTCGACTCTGAGGATTGCGACGGTATACAACTATCCCGGGCTGCGCAACTTTGCCATCTCTCGCCTTGAAAAGGCCGGTTTGAGCGCCATAGAACGGATTCAACTTTCGGACGAGCTTCTGCTCCCGTCGTGGGAGAAACCAGCTTTCACCGAACTCTGTCGGCGGCCGGATGCGATCACCCAATCCGAGGCACAAGTTTTAGGCGTGGAACGGTTCGCGCAGGTGGCTCGTATTCGGGAGGCAGAGCAGCGGCGCCGGTTTGTCGACTCCTTGGTGCAATCACTCAAAAAACACTGTCTTATTAAAAACTCGTCAGAGGCCCCTGCTAGTGAGTGTGCGAATTATGCCAGTCCCCCAATTCCACTGATCCTAGGCTCCTTGCCATAGTTCCCAAGTTCAAAGACGTTGGCCCGGCGGGCAAACAAATACCAGGCGAGCTTCCTAAATGCGATTGCCGGGTCCAAGAGGACAAAGATAAAAAGACATCTGTCGCCAAGTGTAAACAGCACGACGTGGCACCGCAAGTTCTCACCGAGTGTCAATCACTGTTGAAGGAGCATAACAAGCTGGCGGATGGACTCAATGATCTCGGAAAGGCTATCTTTGCGAAACCTAGCGGAGGCAATGAAGTTGACCCCTTGGATAGCGAGTTGAACAAAGCACCATGGATTCGGGCTGCAGGCAACAACTAGTTAACTGGCTTGATGTGCCATATTGCCACACTTATTAGGTGCGAATAATCCGAATGATTGAGCTGTTTAGCTTGTGCGACCAGCGCGGAGACGAAGCCATTTTGGGGGTAGTCACTGCAACCCTTCTGCCGCCACCCAAAAGTGGCCCGAGTGGCTGATCGGCGCTTGAGCGGAATCAGAACTCTACCACCACATCTGTCACATAACACACACGCTCATATCGCTATATAAACAAAGAATCTTCGCCCATGAATCCCCCCGCGCCCATTTCATCCATAATTGGAGCAGAATCTATTGACTCAGACGTGCAATCGATTAATTCGGACGCGCAATCTATTAATTCAGACGCGCACTCCATTGGCTCAGACGCGCAATCTACATGTAACCTTGGGACTGATAAAAGTGAGTCAAAGCTTCGGGCTAGCCCTTTGCCGGAATGAATTAATGAACATGCAGCTTCAGAGCCGCGTTTTATCCCAGAAAATGCCGAAGGCGTAAAGGCATTCGCGCATGGTGACGGTGACTTTGAACTTTGTGTAAGCCAATCCATCTAATTTATACTTGTTGGGCGTTCATGTAGAATGAAATAGGTCAACGGCATACTGTTCCAAACTCACAAATACCTGCTCAAACGTTTCAGCGGTTTGAAACGCATGATTGAGCAGAAAGCCGTTGAACACCGGGACAAGCCCCTAACTCTTGAACGCGAACATGGTCTTGAAGACTTCCGTAACACCCTTAAGGTTTTATACGCGTCGTAAGTTTGAATATTTCTGGTTTGCTATACGAGTTCTTACATGCCATATAGACCAATCGAAGGGCCTATGGAGTTCGACGCTGGTACTCTCGTCTCTGCTCTACGGATCGCTACTGCATACGACTATCCTGCGCTCCGGGCGTTCGCCGTTAATAATCTGGAGAAGGCCCATCTGAGTGCCATCGATCGTATACGGATCGCGCGCGAGTTCAGTTTCGCTTCTTGGGAAGCACCTGCTTATGTGGAATTATGCGAGCGCGAGGAACCCATTACGGAACAGGAGGCAAATGCGTTGGGTATGAGTGCTTTCGTACAGGTCTCAAGGATTCGTGAGAAAGAGCAAAGGAGGCGAGGCGAGAAGAGGGGGGCACAATACAACAAGGAGGTTGGTGGGGCAAATGGCGAACGCGAGGACAGGGAATACGGATCGGGCAAACCAACTGCTACGCCAGTGGCCCAGGTAACGGCGCCGGGGGAGTGTAAAGTCGAAAAAAATACAAGCAATGCGGCAGCCATAGAGGGGGTGAAACTCGGGGTGACCTCCGAAGACATGGTGCAGGCTGATGGGGCAGAAGTGGACGACGCTGTTAAAAAGAGTGGTAAGCGTCTCAATCCCTTGTCGAGTTGGACTAGGTGCTGGAGCAATCTTATTTAACAATCCCACCACAAGGCCTCAACCCATGTTTTATTGGCCTTTCACCCATGGATGCCGTACGCCGCTACACTTCAAGCTCTGGTGCATTGCAGACCAAGATACCTGACTGCCAGTGCCGATCCACGGATAGTGTTTGTACATATAACTATCGTGGCCAGGCATTGGGCACGGGTGTGGCATGCCATTGCACTATCTCTCCGTGCGCAGCCAAGGCACTCGAGCAACTTCAAGTTCGTCAGGTCGCCCAGGCTTCCCATATCATAAAACTCGAATCCGCTGTCCAAGAAATCAAGTCCGGCTGGGAGCCTCCCCGATTCATCGCGGACGCGGGTAAATTTAACTCGAATAGGTTGCCCGAACTCACGGTGCAGGCTGAGGTTCACGAATGGCTTAGCCTTGGGGCGTGCAACGAGCAGAGTAGATAGTAGATGAGCTTGACTGTATGCGTATCTACCACTTATAGTCCTTGACTTGCGAACGTTTAAATCAGGGACTGTAGTATTTCCTTATTGTAATGGTTGATTGCCTAGCTCTCCAGAGAACCAAGCGATGTGTACACGGGAAATATGTGAAATTGTCAAGGACAGAAAACGCAAAATATTTGTGATCTAGAATACTTCGGCGTACTCAAACAGCCGTTATTTCGACTCCTTGCCTTCATGTAAATTACGGTGTGCGCGGGCGAGATATAGGTGCTAACCACCAAGAACGTCATCCAGTAAACACCATTGAACGGAACAGAGCGCAAGACTTACGACAACATCCATCTTCAGGCACGCATCCTTTTTGTCCTGGCACAGCACACGGTAATAGACATCCTTCTACGATCTCTCCATCCTGACCTGAACCTGCTTCCCGGTTCTCCCTCCAACTTCCGCCTTGCACACTACTAGCTGCGCTGTTCCCCTCTGCGTATTCTGGCTGTATTGTGCTAGAGTGGACCCCAAAAGCATGGAGAACACCTCGAACACGAGCGGCGACAGCCATAAACTCCATGGGGCGGGCAACGCGGACATGTACACTCGCAACAGACTTAGCTTCGCTGAGCTGCCAGACGTGGAGTTCGTGAATTGCGAGGACGCCTGGTACTTTGTTGAGCGCGCGGCGGAGGTGTGGGAGGGAGAGAGAAGGTGGAACGGCTTGGAGGAGGATTGATGATGTAGATTTGACTACAGCAAGAACAAAGTCAGATGACTGACAGACGACACCAGGCGGGAACAGGACATGCCTAGGGGTAGAGCGCTCGAAAAGATGATTGCGGTAATCACGAGCGAGATTACGGGGTCGCAGTAATACTTGCCGGGCCAGTTGGATAGCCAGATGATCAAACCGGTAGCGATTACACCGACGTTGCCGAGGGCGTCCCCCAAAACATGGAGGACAAGCGCGCGCATGTTCATCGAGCCATGACTGTGCCCATGGGAGTGTCCATGTGAATGAGATTTGGACTTGCCGTGATCGTGATCGTGACCGTGGTCGTGGTCGTGGTCGTGGTCATGGCGATCATGGTCAGCTTGGTACGGGGTGACCGGGTGAGCGTGGGCATGCGGGCCTTCGGTGTCGCCCATGGGTGGTTCGCATTCTTCGTCATCCTCGGGGGATGAGTCATGTACGACGACTTCAACAACTCCTTCGCCATCCACAGCGGGATGCCTGGTGGGTTCTCCCAAGCCTTCCTCAAGCCGAGAAGAAATCCCTCTTGACGCCGCGAACGCTCCAGAGACTGGAGCACTGCGTACGATTCCTTCGTCGACTTCTTTGGCACGCTGTTTAACCGGTTTAGCCTGAGTCCGTTGTACCTCTTGCCCGGCCGCAACGAGAGCGGCACGAGTGTGCACAGGGTGCCCGTACAGGGATGAAGTGGAATCGGCACGTTGGCGGGGGGTGGATGCTTCCGAACTACAAGTGGAGGACGATGGGATCAGCAGTGGCGTTGATTCAGTAGGAACTGCGGCAATCGGTTTGATGGTACGAGTAGACTCGACTGCAGGGGAGGTAGTGGCTTTGGCATGGCTTTTCTCGTCACCATTGTCGTGTGAATGTTCTGCGCATAAGCGAGATGAGCGCATGTGAAGATGAGACCAGGTATAAATTTACCATGGAACAAGAAAAGGCCAAGTATGTTGGATGCGAGACCAAGCGAGCCCACAATCACTACAAGCCTCGGATTTGATATCTCTAATAAATTACATGGTCGTCGCCATGGGGTGGTATAATGAGTAGTGGTGCAACATACCTGGCGTGCTGAAGAAACGTTCGATGGCCTCCATGAAAATAGAGAAACAAAGGGCAAGAAGAAAGACGCCATTAATGAGTGCAGCAAGGATCTCTGCGCGGTGCCAGCCGTAGGAGTACTTGGCCGATGCGCCACTTGCAGAAAGCTGAATGGTTTGCCGATCAGTGACTGCCAGCACTCATGAGGGAGAACAGACTTTAATGGCATAGAGAGCAACCACAAGCGACAATACATCACTAAACGTAGCTTCAGCAGATGCTTAAATAAAATTTACGGATGACGCACTTGAGCATGTGGAAGCTGTCGGCAACCAGGGCCAGTGACCCAACAGCATACCCTAGCGCCGTGTCAGCTTGGGCCTACAGTCGAGTCTTGCAACGCACCAACAACGAGCTCGACAAAGAAAAACGCCGAGTCGATTGCAAGCAAAATCTTTATGCGGGCTGGACGCGAAAGACCCATGGTGGTAGAGGTCAGCAGAACGCCCAAGGCACTGCGATCAAAAAGATCTTATCTTATCGCTGAGTCAAGACACAGCCCAAATACGCAGTCGATAGCCCGGTCCTGACCACCACACAGCGCAATGCGAGGGCTGCCGTTCACGCTGCTACCGGCGTCGCGCCCATCATCGAGACCGTCGTCTCCTCTGCCAGTTGACCCATATGAGTCGAGTGCGAGCGAGTATGACATTCCGACCCGACGGGGGTTTGTTGCACACGCAGAAACACCAGGTCTGCTCTTTCCCCCCTCCCACCATCTCTCTACGGCCGCCTCGGCTTCTTCCTCCCGCTCGACAACCCCTTTACCCTCTCGAGTGACGACCCCGGCACATTCACGCCCGACAACGCCAACCTTTGGCTCAGTCTATGGGTCAACCGAGGACGACACCGAGGACGACGGCCCCCTACTTCCGCGCCGCACCCGTCGTGGATGGTGGACGCCTGGCTCTCACCGCTCAATTCGGTCTCGTCGAAAAAGAGACCCACTTTATGGCGTACATGGGTGGCGCAGGTTGCTAATGGCGATCGTTCGCCATCCACTCTTTCCAACACAAATATCCTCGATTGTGAGCTATATAAAAAAACGACTACCCGACATTTCCGCTGACACACATCAACTTTAGTTGCTTGCACTCCTCCTTTTTTCGCTCTTTGCGCTGGCTGTGACCCTTTTGCTCATGCACATACTCAACCCGGACAAGTACATGCTTCCCTGGCGTTCCTACTGCTCTCTCGCGCCTGCTTTTCCTCCCAAGGCTTCTTCCTCCTCCTTCCAACCCTTGCTAGAAGATTTGCCACCTGCAGGGATATTTGTCGGCGTCATGAGCATGGATTCGGCATTTGAGAGGCGGCAGCTCATTCGCTCTACCTGGGCCTCCCACGAGCGCAGCCGCGGTGGCGCCTCGGGCGAGCAAGGCCTCAACAACACATCCCGAACAGTTGTTAGGTTTATCCTTGGCCAGCCGCGTAAAGATTGGGAGCGCCGCATTCAGCTTGAACACCAATGTAGGTACAGCTTAGGTCTTTTTTCTCGGCGCGCTAATCACGTGTTTGTAGCGTACCACGACCTGGTTATCCTACCAATAAAAGAAAACATGAACAACGGCAAAACGCATGCGTATTTTACCTGGGCACATTCTAATGCGCTCGTCCCACCCCCGCTCCCACTTACTCCACCCTCTGATTTCCCCGAGCACGAGAATTATACCACCCCGGACTATAGCTCTAGCCTCGTTCCCCCATGGCATCGTCTCTATGCGACAGACCGAGAAGGGAATATTCGAAGAGGGCCCGCTCCAGATAAGCTCCCATTGCATGACCCCCTCCCAGTTGTCCCTACACTCGAACAAACCCCCACCCCACTCGTCCGCCGATCAGCCTTCTCCAAATTCCCGAAACACATTGCAACGACGCAAAATCGCTTCCCTAGATCCACACACGAACATATTGCTCGCCCTCCGCCTGAATGGGTTCGACCAGACTATGTCGTCAAGGCAGATGACGACTCGTTTGTCATGCTCGCGGAGCTTGAGGCGCGACTACGTTGGGAGTTGTGGGAGGCTAAACGCGACGCCGATGTCGGAAATGGAGGTGAAGGCAAGAAAGAACCAGGGAGCACCACGACCTCAAGGTCCATGCCGGATACTACCACATCCAGTACTGAAGATAGCAACACAACTCCACGCAGTGAGCCGATCGAAACCAGCATGGGGAGCCCTACGACACTGCAAAAACGAGAGTACCCTGAAGGCATGAACCTCAATCGAAGGGATTGGGTGCACACAAAGGCGAGTGTAGACGACCCTTTGATTTACTGGGGATGTGAGTGTTACTTCTTTGAACCGTCGTCAATAAAGACTCATGAAACATTTTAGACCTTGTGAAATCTAGGTTCATGGCCGGAGAACTGTACGCGCTCTCCTCGGCACTTGTGGAATATGTCGCGACCGCACCCGCACTAAAGGGTATGACCAAGGGTGCCGAAGACAAACAGGCACGTTATAAACTATCCTCCAGATATCTGGTATTTACCCTTGACTAGGTCGCTGCATGGATGAAGGCGCATCCCAAGGCTGCGAGCGTCCGTTGGCGAAGTGAGAGATGTTGGGTGTACGACCACCCAAAAGCGGGTACAGTGTATGCATTCATTTCACTGATACCAGGGATATTTTGGCTCACTTCGCTTACTAGATACTCGCATGGCTTTTTATTCCCTTCAGAAGCGGCACGCGTCAAGTACCAGACAACACATGGGCTCACCCCCGCAGAGATTATACATTTGCCAACGTCGTACCTTGTCGACGACCCTGTAATGTCGCACAGCACCGTTTCCAGGTGAGTCAACCTAGTTCGCTGGTCTCCATGTTCTCACTGGTGGCTCTAGATTTGGCACCCGCTACTCCTTGCCTGGAGGGTTTACAAACTTCACTGTGCCAATGGAAATCGAAGCCCTTGTTGAAGGGAGTGCGCTAAGCCGGATCGGGACGATGCCTCCACCAGCCTCACAAAAGCCGCCGCAGGTCGCCGCAAGTGACGCAGAATCCTCACCCTCTTCCGACCCACAAATGCCTGCGAGCAATCCACGAAAAAACCCAGATGACTCTTTGGTTTCATCGCACACGGACCCCAAATGGCCAGATGTGCTTGCCGCATACGCAGCACGGGAAGACAGGCGGACACGCTATGCGGGTAACCGAGTGGGGGGCACAGTGATTGTGCATTACATTAAGAAGAATGAGTGGTTCTTGGAAGCAGCGCTGGCGCTGTTAGGAGGTGAAGACGAGGTCGAAGGTGGTTTGTTGGGGTCAGTATGATGCGGTAGAGTAGGTTTTTAATTCGCGAGTAGGGGTATGTGTACGAGAGAAGTGATGTCTATAGGGTTGGATGGTCCCAGATGCAGGACATGGATTTTGCTTGGTTATTTGTGGAGTAAAGACTTTTTAGAATAACGGACCCTTCGTTTTTATCCCTTCTTTAACAAATTTCGCCTAGTTTCAGTATTTCATTTGAATATTCGTATGACTTAGAAATGAAATTTTATATTTTTTGATGGTTCAAAGGTCAACTAGAGCTAAGGTACACGCAGAGTTCAACTATCAATCACTCAACCCCACTTCTTGTACTCGCTCCCCGATGGTGGCTTGACCTCGACCTTTCCTTTGCGGACCTCATCCCAGTTAGTGCTGAGCGCCGTTCCGCCGCTCTCGGTATAGCTCTTGAGCATTGCACGCCTCGTGTCCTCATCCGCATTCCCGTATATCTGAAACGAGCGCGTGTTAATACTGGGATAGCAAGAACGTATCGAGACGTGGGAGTGTTATGATCAGCGTGTATGCTCATTCAGGAATAGAGAGGCGTGTGTTAGGACATATGGGTGCATGTGTGCGGCGATCTCGGACGGCGTGGGCATATTCTTTTTAGGTAAAAGCCTGAACCGAAAGTTCAAGCTCAGTCCATGACCGAACAGCTGCGCCAGGTCCTTCTAGCCGTCCCCCTTGACCAACCGCTCCCCCCCAACCACTCCTAGTTTGAAGCTCTAGAGCTCACCTGTTGGAAGAATGTGTTCAACGCAGCGTCTCCGCCCGCATTCGGATCATCCTTGAGCGTCTTGTCCTCTACAGGGATCTTGGCGACAATCGAGTCCCAGTTTTTGCGGTTAGCTGCCCGGGCCGCAGCGGATAGGTCAGAGTCGGCTGGAGCAGCAGAAGACGGACTTGGTAGGCCTATTCAAGGTGCCAGAAAGGGGTAAAGGGGAAGGTAAGTGGTTCGCCACCAGTCGGTCAATATTGCGCCACCACTGTGTAGGCTTACCTGGTGCAGAACCATCACTGAGTAACTTGCCCCATCGTCCATGCATGAGCTTGGCAAGCCATATCTCAATTTTGACTGTGCCGACCCGGTAGCCCGAGCGCTCGGGGTCTATTCCGGCGCGAAGGGGAGAGAGGTGCAGCTCCTGGTCGCCATACGAAAAGTCGACCTGCGAAAGGAGCATGTCAGAGAAATCTCTGCGTGTGGGATTCATGGAGCACCCTACGCTGTCATTTGTGAACCTGACGGAAACCTCGTCCGCCTTTGCGTTGCGAACAAAGACGGAGAGCGTCAGTTTCTCGTCAGTTTCGTAAAACTCGTGCCTATGGAGAGTGTCGGCGGTGAGCTGGTCATTCGCTGCGCATGTAGTCACGAATCTCTTCTTACCGCGGCTCGGTAGGCATCGTCGTGGTCGGGAGGCAAGAGCGAAAGCCAGGGTTGGGCAAACCAGGCGTATATAAGCCAAGCGCCCATGTGGGTGATCAGGTGAACTTCAAATCGCCATTTTCGATGGGCGCTTCATTGAGACGCTGTGATGTAGTGATACACGTTGTGAACAAAGAAAATAAATTGGCGCATGACGCTGGTCTCCTATTGATTACCACCATAAAATTCCCTCCTGCCCTGTTCGAGCGTAGCCTGGTCCCCGGCCAGGGTACCATAAGCGACCTTTGCACCTCCAGAAAGCGTAGATCCAACGCCGGTCGACGTTGCTGTGCTATTCGAGGGCGCATCTAAATTCAAGCGATGAGCATCCCCGGGCGCTTGGACAGGCAGCCCACTCGGTCGTGTGACTCACTAAATCCAGGCTCGTCCCCGGACAGCGGTGGGATGTTCGAGCTCTCGATGAGGCCGGGTCTAGCCTCGACCACCCCCGCGCCGGATTTGAGGGCGCGCTCGGCATCTTTGCCGCCCTGGAATCCCGGGCCTGCGCCAGCTCCCGCCTCGTTGGACGTGGGATCGGTAACCTGTCGCCGAATGGGCATGGTAGCCAGTACACCCGAGGATAAACTCACAAAATTGTCGCGCTTGGGGTCGTTGGTGATGGAAGCGGCGGTTGGATTTGCTACGCCACTATAGACGTCTGGAAGAGGGTGAGCTCAACGTTAATGACCAAATAAACAGCAAACATACCGGCACCCTAATAAAACCAAGCTCAGCATTATCTTAACTGGCGGACAACAGCCAAGCGTACCTGGGCAGTGCCGAGATTTACGTCATTTACGGACATGGTGTTAATGTTTTTACTGTGTGTCGTGCGTGAATTCATTACTCTGGCTCCTCTACCAGCTTATATGCATAGGGAGTCAGCGTTCTGACGTCAGGCTGATGCCTATTGCATCACCGGGCTCCCAAACTCCAACAAGAAGCAATACAACCACGTCCGAGGCCTGACTCCAGATAAGATAAGCAGGTTTGGGTGGCGGGTGGCGGGCTGTCTAGTCCCATGCGAAGGCCAAACAACGCGTAAATCAAAGCAGGGTGTGTGTCCAAGGCTTTGTAACGTAAGGCGCATTGATTCCTTATCGCGGTACCTGTGTAGGCCGACCCGACGCTCCCCCCCGGATGCCCGAGATTGTGCCCGAGCGAATATTTGGTGCTCCTATCTGTCGGTCGACCCTTGGCGCTAGCGACACGCGCGGCGGCTCGGGAGTCACGGCAAGACTAAGAATGACGCGTGCGCGCCTGTAATCCGCGGCGACCGGTCCGGAATTTGGATGTCATGCTCTCCCCCAAGCCAGCGAACGCTCTCGTGAGATCGTCTGGCGGCATCTTGCCGCATCGCATGGTCGCCCACTGTGCCTAGAGTCACCAAGATTTTTGCATTGCACAGGGCACCATAGCCGGGGACGCTGTTTCGGACGATCGCTTGGCAGGTAGCCAACGTGCTCGGCATGATGAGCGCCGGGCTGTATGCGTTGATATGCGGGGCTGGGGCTCTTGGCCCAGCGGGTGTATGGTACGACTGGGTCACCGTGGATCGTGGAGCTGTGGGCTAAAGGAAGCGTGCATAGCATATATCAAACGGGTAGAATGGTGTTTTTCATTCATTTTGGCCAAGGCCGCGAAACAATGAGAGCATGTCGAACACCATGTCAAGAGGATGGGCCAGCCACCCAACGCTGGTAACCATCGGGGCAATAAAGTTCGGGGAGGTGGGAAGATGCGACCGTGTTCTCGAAGTCGCGGAAGGCTCGGCGGTCCTGAAAGTTGGAGAGTGGAATTTTGAATGCGCTGGCGGCCATCGGGATGTGTTCAGCAAGTCCATGCCCAGCTGCTGTTGAGCGAGCACCGCGTACGTTCCCAGAAGGGTTGACCCGCCGAGTTTGGTGTGGGGCCCAAATATCCGCACAGCCGACGCACTGGTAAGCGGTCCTCAGGCCCAGCTCCCACCTGCCCCACTCGCACGCACTCGTTCTCTGCGACGACGCTGGGTGGGTTTTGCTGCCAAGGCAAGTGCATAGAGACCGTTTCAGGCTGCTTTGTTCGTCGATTGCGGCGCCGACGTCGGTAACGACTGGTGCTCCCGAACAGAGCGCAATTCTCGCCCCTCCTCGTGTTGAGCTCCCTTTCCCCTGTGTCCCTTCCGAGTGTCGCCTGCGTTTTATACCGTCGTATCTCGCACGCTCACCCCCTGCAACCGTTTGACAGACGCGCATACGGCCTGGAATTTGAAACAAGCCTGGACTGAGATCGCGACGAGAAAGGATCGCTGAGCCGCGTGTGAGTGCCTCAATCTCACCCCCATATCTGCTCGGCGTAGACACTTGGCTCATTGCGACCAAGCCTCGTGCAGCGTCTGGACGTTGCCGCCAAAATGGGATCGGATATGCTACGCAAGAAACAGGCTTCCAGCGGTGCGTTTAATTCTTTATTTCCCCTGGCGCGCTCCCCCACTCCGTTGCCGGAGGCGAACTCTGCCTCGTGTCCATCGGTGCAGCTGTGCTGACTAGTTTTCTGCACGGTCTTTGCTCCCTACCATTTTTCTGTCTTGCAAAATGTCTGCGCTGGCGTCGTCTCCTACTGGTCTGTCGTCTGAAACTGCAACGCCCACCTCTACCCGCGTTGCTGTCACCTCAAACTCGTCGTCGGCGCGCCCTTCATCTACCACGGATGATACCACGACAACGCCAATAACAACAACCTCAACAACGCCAACCACAACGGCGCCAACCTCGTCTCGTTCATCCTCCACCTTGGCTACTTCTGCGTCCCACCACCCCTCTTCCATCGTTGACGCCACATCCTCGTCTGTTTTTGAATCGACGTGGGTTGATGCGTCTACAACTTCAATGTCTCGATCATCAACTATCGTCCCGGATGCTACACCAACCTCACACACCTCTTCATCCGCGTCTTCCACCATTACGCGCGTTGCGCCGTCCACCATTTCGTCGATATCATCTACTTCGTCATTTACTGACGATTTCACGGTCACCTCTCGGCTTACGGCATCTGTCGGGACTTCGACGGTGCTTACCTCATCCTCGGCATCGCTATCCCCGACTTCGTCGACTGCGCGTCAATCGACGTCTGAATCGACACCGCCCCCTGCCCCGACCGAATCCACGCGCATATCATCACCAACGATATTTGGGGTCCCATCGACTCTCACCACTGTACCATTATCCACGCTTCCGACTTCGTTCAATACTGTGTCAATTACAAACTCCCCTGTATCGACTACGACTCTTCCCTCTGCTTCCTCTACCCCTCTTATTTCGTCCTCGACTGATGCCCCCTTGACGTCATCTGTGCTTGCCTCTGCTTCGTCATCTCCGGGTATATTGGAAACCGGGACTCGTACCGTGTCAATGTCTTCATCTCGTCCTATTGCCGTTGCAACGACTCCGACGCGTGCGTGAAAACTTCTTTACTATGCTCCCATATGGGCATATCCCCCAACGTGGGGATGATCGGGTTTTGACGGGTTGCATTTACAGAATCTCAACCTGCGGCGACGACCGACCCCCCTGAAACGACGTCTCGCGCGCCCCCTACGACCACTCGTGCTGCGACGACTACTCGGGATGCGGAAACAACCACTCGGGATGCGGAAACGACCACTCGTGCTGCTCCAACTACGACCGCTGAACCTGAAACCTCCACTCGTGCGCCTGCTACTTCGACCCGGGAACCCACGACCACGCCCAACGAAACCACGACCGCTCGGGAAACCACTTCCGTACGCCTGACTACCACTTCGGCCCGCGAAACGACTACCACTCCCGAAACCACCTCCCGTGCGCCCACAACGACGACCGCGGC
>WSLN01000056.1:0-12303 GCA_019677355.1 Ceratobasidium sp. 370
ACGGCAAATACGGCTCACTTGTATCCATGACAGTGCTGCTAGCGCGCCAAAGAGCTGAGGCTGCAAAATAATCGGGATGCTGATGTTCTGCACAATGGCATAAACGCCGAGGAATGGCGCCGAGAGCGCCCAGATGAACCTGCTCGGATGGTGCCGAATTAGTGTGTCACAACCAACACAGCACAAATCCGACCCACATCAGCCACGGCGAAAGGCCCTCGGTCGACTTTTCACGAAAACTCTTGACAACCTGCGGCACTACATTTGAGGCTGATCAGAACGGTGGCTACATGAGTCATTAATGGCGATCACTTGCCCAGTTGCGCCGTCCACAAGACGGTCCCTACAACCGCGAGATGTCAGCGGCTGCGCTCGGCCAACAAAAATAGCTCACCTATGGTGGCGAGAATGTTCTCTGCGACCTCGTTCACTGGCATGGTGGAGGGCGGGGCGGGCGGATGGCTTCAGATGCAGGCGATCGCAAGCGCATTTGTATGAATTCTGACGCGAGCTGAAGCCGTAAGGGATTTACGTGAGGAGCGATCTTAAATTGGCTCTCGACACGCACCATCCCGTAATCCGGGGTTCGATTCGTCTGTCCCGAACATCTGTCAGAAAAGCCATATATCTTTCCCATCCCCACTCACGCAGCCGTGTTCCCACATGAACCTCCCGGGCCCGCAACACGAGACTCCGGGGCAGCCTAACGTTATTGGGCGTGTCTTGGGCCTTGGCCTGCTTGACCGCCTAGGCTTCACGTCACAGATTGCCGAATAAAACCTAAACAGATGGCCCAGCCTGCTCGGCATTGTCATTTCGCGACGATGGAACCGTCCGGCAGAAAGGAAGTCGATCCAGAGCCGTAATGCTTTAGCGCCCCTCGGTCGTCTCTGGATTCGCTCGTCACGTGCCCGCGCCCGGCTGTCAGCTCCCTTAATCCTTGGTACTTGTAAACTAGTCTGGCTAAACCAGGGATATCACAATGGACGTGATACCGAAACATAACAAGACATACGAGTCAAAGCAGTACTGGTTAGTCTTGGCCGGTTCAGTTACCCCCAATCTCATCCCAGGCCCATCACTTAGGGACCAGAGGTACGGCAGCGAAGAGGGGCAAGAGCCATTCGACTGGTTCAAATCGTACGCAGACATTAGGGATATCCTTGGAGCATACATCCCAACTCGAAGCGTTCGGATACTGATGTTGGGCTGCGGGAACTCAACTCTATCAGAGGACGTATGCGCGGCTTTTCTGCGCGTTTCCCGTATCTGACCGGCTTGGCTTGGCAGATGTATCGAGATGGATATCACGAGGTGGTCAATATCGACGTGAGTCTCTGCGAGTTGTGGCGAAAATGCCGCTGAAAAACGCTGTGGTTTTAGTTCTCGTCCGTGGTAATTGAGCATATGCGTGCCTTGCATCCATACATGGAGTGTACGTAAACCACCCCGCCAGTAACGTACGCAGCATTGATGTTCGCAGGGATCGAGATGGACATCCGAGACCTCAAATTTGAAGACGAGTCGTTTGATGTCCTTATTGATAAAGGTGAAAAGCTGGCTCCGGTTTTCCATAACCATACTAACGTATTTTACAGGCACAATGGACGCAATGCTCACCGGCACTTCGGACGTTTGGGTGAGTTAGCTCCGGTGCTTCGCGCAATACAGTGTGATTCACCCTCGCGGCCCACAGAATCCTGCTCCCGAGATTGTAGAAAATTGCGAAAAAGAGATCTCGGAAGCTATTAGGTGGGTTGGTTGTCACATCTGCCCTTGGGCCAGCTGTTCAAATATTTCGTAGGGTGTTACGGCCAGGCGGAAAGTTTGTCTACCTGACTTTTGGGCAGCCCCACTTTCGCCGCCGCTATCTTACTCGCCCAGGGTGCTCGCTGGAGGTCCGGGAGCTCGGAGAAGCATTTCACTACTATCTCTATGTAATGACCAAGGCCGGATAAGTACAACGTTTTGTAATTTCAAGTGTATATGCTGATGTCTTTAACCGTTGAATTGAAACCTGGTTTACGACCCGGTGAACAAATGTGTTAAATGTGTAAATTTGGAACACTTACCATATGGTACTGTCAGTGAATCACGGCGTTCCCAAGCCGCAGGTTGAGCGGGAGGATTGTATAGCGAGATTAGAGAAGCACTTACCGACAGTCGACGGCTTCTTTACGGACAGCTCTCTTGCGGTCATCTAGGACTAGACCAAGCTGCCGGATAACCTGGGGTTTATATGGGTGAAGCAGATCATAGCGCAAAGTATTGGGCAATGTGGCGAGCAGCTGAAGCGCACAGATTTGGACTTGCTAAGAAAAGCTCATCAGCATGAGGACGGTTAGAAGGCCGATGAGTTTGCCATACAGGGTTTCCCGCCTCGGAAAGTTGGGAGTTGGCTAGGGAGGCCTTGACAAGCGAGCCAGCGTGCTCGACCAGCGGGCTGGAGCCGCTGCCCCCCGCAATTTCGGCGGAATCCTTGGCGACCTGGAGCAGGGTCTCGAAGATGTTAATCCGGAGGTCGGTGTCTTGCAGGCTTAAACCTCGAAGGAGAATAGGCATGAGCTGCGTGGATATTATCAGCGGTCTAATCGTGTTTGACAAAGATCATTGGCTCACGGTTGACATCAGATGTGCATAAGTAGCCTTGGGTACAGCCCGGATCAGGGCGGCCAACGCCACCAGATACGCCTCTCGGAGATGTGAATCTAGGCGTTTAGATGTTAGTAATTTATCCATCAAAGTTAGATAGCCAGGGTACCCTGGGAATCTTTGTATCCCGCAATTACTCGAGGCAATACGCGGGAGCAAAACTTTTGGAGGGCAAAGAGCTGAAGTAACATGATCAGTTACTACCCAAGTGCAATGGCTGAGCAATACAGACTCACCCGCACGACCGAATAATTCTGTTTCGTTAGCACACCATCGTCGTTCAATGCTATACTGCCGATGGTTTTGCCCGCATCTCGTCCTATTTGATGGTCTTCCAGTAGCTTAAAGACATTGTTGGTATATTCTTCGCCCTTGGGATGGTCCCGTACAACAAGTGCCCGGGCGACCTGCCAAAACCGTAGTTATTAAAACTTCCCAGCATACCGGGGTACAAAACCTTACCGCAGCCCAAACTTTCAGTACCCGAATCCGGAGTTTGATTACCTGGCGGGGGTTATAAGCGGTCTCTTGCCATAAGTTCGGTAGGTAGTCGTCAACCAATGACTGAGCACCTGCCGATCGGTTAGGGCGGCCCGCCTTGCAGTCCAACCGGGGCTCACCTTCGGTATGTTTATTGACTAGAGATGAGATCAACTGGATTCCGGCGGCCGACTGGGTGTCATTCGTCAGCTCATTGATGCACCATTCTACCAATGAGATCAAGGCTTGAGGCAAATCGTCGAAAGGAAGGGCCGCCTGCAATGGGAGAGTAAGTTCGTGCGCAGCACTGTTTGAATGTCAAGCATACATCTGGTCGCAGGGGCAACATTGATGCTGTAAGAAGGCCGACCAAGTTGCGCTGTGCTGGAGGGCTTGCTGCCTATCAGAGTTTTAGCGAGTGCCGTGAGAGCGTAACGTTCAGCCGCACATTAAAAGGTTGGAACTTATTTTGTAGAGTTGGCAGGGACCCAATCAAATCTTCGGCCTGCCCGGTGTAGAACAGCTTCGATACGGTCGCAGCGAAAGTTGCTTGTTTGCTAGTGTTCAAGCTCTGTTAAAATGAAATAGTTTCACAAAGAAATTAGCACACTCACGCAGCAGGAGAGGGCCTCACCACTAGTGTGATGATGGTCGCGGTAGCGGGTAGCAATCTGGGGTGTGTCGCCACTTCGTTTGCAGGTTCGGCGGCTGTGGCGGCCTCGACCATCACTCCAAACAGGCTCGGAAGAAGCCGGTCCAGATACTTTGGAATATCCGGATCTCCGGCCTCTGCCTTGCGTGATAACACGTTCGACAACGTGTTCAGCAACGCGAGGACGTACGCCGCCTCGCTCTCCCTGTCCGTAGGCGTTGACGCACATATGATTTCGATTTTCGTAGATAATCGGATCACCAGGACTTCGAACAATGTCGGGGGCATAGATAACGCGGAAAGTGCCGAGAGGGTGGCCCAATATCTTGCCCGTTCGGTATAAGCATCTCGCGCGGGCGCGTGGTCAGGAAGAGCCGCGAAGAGCATCGGTAGTGTCGTCTCTTCGATAGGTTTGGGTGCCACAAGAGCAATGGCGTTCAGAACCTCCAGTGCAATCGGTCTGAACAATATCTTAGAATCATACTATATGCGGGGTGGCGTGCTAACCTTAGGTCCTCCAACTCGTCTTCGTCCGCGCCTAGTAGCTCATTCACATTGTGAACCGTGAACGCCATCTCCTCTAGGGATAAGACTCCTCGAACGGACGCAAGCTGAAGCAACCCGCTCAGCGCCGAGCCTCTTGAGACCTTTGCCTTCAAACCAGCGGTGAGAGCGCCGAGCGTAGCGTCCTTGTTTGCTTCTAAAAACGACGCAGCTGAATCCCGACACGGTCCTTCCTTTAAATCCCGAGCCGCATGTAAAATGTCCCGGAGAGCAGCGAGGATTGGGTCCCGGTGCGACGCCTCGTCTGGGTCATTGAACTGGCCAATAAGGAACGGAATCGTGCGTCCAAGGGTGTATGAACAGATTGTTGCTGAAATTGGTATTTAATGAACTGGCTTGGTGGTATAAGAGCGAAACTCACGGGTAGTGGCAAGACACGCGTTCACAATTTTAATTGCGTGCTGTGCCTGGCTCTTCTCCGGCTCCCTTAATATGCGCAAGCATTCTGTGATTACTTCTTCTGCCAAGCCGTCGATGGCGTCGGAGGGTTGTGGTGATTTTGTCTTGTCCTGGTACAAAACTAGGAGAAGCGTTGTGAGTGCATCAACGGCTTTGGTCGCCGTATCTGCGTCGAGTGGTTGGAATATCTTTGTACCACCATGAGCTACAGTCGGTGGGGTGAGAGACTGAGAGCATACCTCTAGCTTGAAGGATGACCACATTTGAGATGCAAAGCTTTTGGCGACAGCAGGTCCGTATACTGGCAAGCAAAAGCTGAGTGTTCTCAGGGTTTCGCGCTAGGTATGCGTAAGTAAGGAGTAGACTCCAGCATAAACGAGTATCTGCCTACTTTTGTTTGCGGGGATGTTGCAGAGAGCTTTTCTAGAAAGAGGGGGAGTGCAAGAGGCCCATACCGTGGAGTAGCCGACAAACATGCACTTGTAGTGGGGACTTTAAGACTTATTTCGACGTTCACCGCAAGCGCACTTACCGCAAGGCCGATTTGAGGTCTTCCGTCGTGATTCCGTAAGGATCGTTGGGTGGTGGCTTGAATGTAATGGGAAAGTAACAAAAGGTAATATCAAACAGATCCTGCGATAATTTTCAGTTATAATCTAACAACGACGCCGCCAAGCCCAAACTCACGTCAACATGCGAGGTGATGTCGAATTCGAGGGTTATAACCTTGGCGATGTTGAACGCAATGAGCAAGTTTCTTGGATCTTTCTCTCCTTCGGCGAGTTTAATATATTTGGGCAGGAAGGACGGGGTTGACCTCAAGGCTGGGTAGCCGGGGTTAGTTATTATATATTGACATAAAACGGCTGTGTTATACATACCTTCTAAATGCTTCGCAAGAAGCATGTCGATAATCCTGAAGACCACGTATCGGGTTGATTGAACATGTGCCGTCATCGTAACATGTTCAGTAAGTCTACACACGACGGGTAATATTCGTTCGGATGTTCCGTATAAATAGCCCAGGCTGCACTTACGATAGAGCCGTATCGACTGCCTCAGTTTCACCGAATGAAGGCAGCGAGCATAGAGTAAAGATCCCATCAAGTGCAGGTATAACAGTATCGGAATCTTGAATCTTTTCGCGATAGAATGTTACCAAGACCCGTGCTAAGAGTATAAGCCATTAAGTGATTTGCGGAATTAATATGATCAGCATCAAGATGGTGCTCACTGGATTGCTTTGTTATTCGTTCATGTTGACACTGAGCAAGGGTGCTTGAAAGGAGTTTCACACCTGCCAAGTGGATGAATAACGACTCGGCAAGAGAGGTCGGTACAGGAGCCGATTAAGGCCGTAACATACCCTTCTCCCTGATCTTTCCATCGTCATTTGTCAAGTATTCTCCTAACGACTTGACAACATGTAGGAGAGTGATATCATGAGTGTTGATATCTATAATTTTGGATATTTTAGTTAATGAATTCGTCGTCACAAAATGAATCGAACTCACTTTCGACCAGCTCCCTCAGTGTATCCTCTCCTTCAGTAGCAATGTAGGTTCGAACAAGTTCTTGGCATCGTTCCATGCTCCAGCAGATTTTGGGGTTATGCTTCGCTAAAGATGTAGCAAGTCAACCGAGCTTAGAGTCGCCGTAGATCTAGTGGTAAACGTCGGAAATGGCTGAATAAACGCTCGGCGCTAACGATGACACCATTCACGTGACCGTGTTTATCCAGGAATCATCTGTCTCTGCCTTTGACCACCACAAGATTCAACTGGAAAGACACGTCCGAACGCTATCTGGCTTTGCGATTTGTGGAGCCTTGGGGGAGGGACCTTGGCACTTGAATTTCGCACGCGGAGTAGGACCGGAGATCCAAAGAGCTTGTAATGATAGGGGCTGGATACGGGCATTTGGTGCTAAAGCGCGACCTAAGCGGAAAACGGATGAAACTGCAGACACAAACTAGACCGATTAGCATCGATGGATAAACGTGAGTACATCTGTAGCTATAATTTCACAGGTGATTACAGCTATCCAAGCCAACGAATCCCATCGATGCGTAGTCGGACATCATCGAAAAGAACTATGCTATCATGCGCTCCAACGGCATAATCTGGCGTTACCCATCGCTAACGGGCACGAGGTCGGACATGTGAGTTCTTTCCGGGGAGGTCGAACCCTTTTTCGAGTGTGAGGCGTAAAGGCCAAAATTACTGCATCCGAATATCTCCACCATTATATTCCTTCTCCCAATAGATGTCGTGTGAGCCGACGTTGGCGCATGGCGCAATCTATTGAGCAAAGGTCCGAAACAGCTCGCTACGCGGCCGGACAGGAGGTGGATAATTGCGCCTCGCTGCGGTAGAACATCAACGAGATCCCCATCGATGATCCATAGGAGACGCCCGAGTGAGTTCTCCGCCTTGGAGGTGGCGAACTGCTATACCTAGCCCCGGCATAGTGCGGTCCATTGTCCTTCGATTATCGAGAACGCTATCCTGTCGGTCGAGCCCAGGAGAGGGATTACTACGGTGGGAAACCTAGAGCTACGGCCGACGCTGCGCTGCCGGCATGTCTCCTACCTACATCGCGTGAGGTCGCGTGCTGCCAGGCGAGCTCAAATGCTTGTCGCACGACTCCAATTCGTCGATCAACCAAGTTCCGCAATTGGCATTCGGGTCACGTGCCGTATTTTGTCTCGTGCTTGACGTGAGAGCAGCGAAGGGAGTCGGCAAGCCTGCCTGGTTACAACCGCCGTGAAGCGCGCAATTGGGGAGCCCGCTTGGCCAAGGTGAGTTGCTCCACTACCCATTCGGCCAGAAGCGAGAAGACGCGCATTGCGCCGGCATCAATAAGAGGGCACACGAGCTGTGGGTGTCGGTGACACCCCCCTAAAACGAGGGTGATGGGTGTAGGGCGATTTGCCGGCGTGACGATAAGAGTGGTTCTGGTCAAGCGGGAGGCGCCTGCTGGTCAGACTCGAGTCAAGGTCGGCTTGCGCTCTGTGCTACATGTCGAAGCTTGGCTACGAATAATTTTTTACCAGGTGATTTGCTTGTGATTGACAAAATAATCGAGATCCATTAGATAACCTTTAGCCGGCGATGATCTACATTGTGTTTGCGTTTTGAGTCAAGCCCGATTTGAGGTGAGTCCAGAGGGCTGGCTAGACCGATTGGCGAAAGCGAGGCCGGGGCGTGGACGGGTGATCATGATGGGGCAGCAAGAATGGTTTGGCGAGCAGCTACATAGACATGTGCCCATACACAAGGTGTCCCGTAAACGCAACAGAGCTGGCAATGGGCGAAGTAAATGCGGCATTGTTCCAAGCAGGGCCTCTGAGATGTGGTGGTGTGAGTGCGCCTTCTAAAGCGAGCCCAAGGGAAGCAAAATCAGCACATGACTATGCATCTACGGCCGGGCGCACCGATCCGAGGCACGGTTGGGGGAAGGCGGAAGGCAACAAGGGATCTCCTAGCGATGCGTGTGAAGCGCATTCGCACCGGGTCTTCAGGGCGCGGTAGCTGTATGCGAGACGACGAGGATGTATGCGGCGCAGCATGTGGATCTGGTGCGACGGTTGGTCTGATTCAGATGAATGCAGCCCGACAAGCGAGCTCAGTCACACTACGGCTCCGAGCGACGACTCATGCGCGAGACTCACGGTACCGCAAGTGGTGCAGAGGGCCAAGAGCAGCTCTTTTCCAGCTGGGATTGCATCCAGGGCTGGGATATATGCACCGTCGCGTCGCGGTGTGCATGAGAAATGCACACGACAGGGCAAAACAGGAGCGGTCGAAATGAAGGGATACCGCGGCCCCCGCACACCCTGGACATCATTGTAAATTAGTCTGGAGACATTAGAACGCTTTTGAACCTGCCATCTACAAGCTGCCCAGCGGCTGCCCCCGACCTGCTCTGCACGACTTATGTACTGCCCGCACAGATGGGAAAGCCAAAAAAGACACAGAGTGAGTTGACTGTACCAGGTGGACACCACTGTGCCGGTGCTCCGCCGCGACTGAGCCTCGTGTTCCCGTGTCTGGCGCACCTCTGCGCCCCTAACATGTATCTGGAGCACTGTGCTGACAAGCTCTGTCTGCTCGGTCCCTGTCTCTCTGGACATCTCGCTCATCTACCGCTATGGGTCGTGTGCGTCGCGCAGACCGTCCGAAGACGTCTCAGCCAATGCCGCCTGCTCGTGCCCATACCGTAGCCGTCTCGCGCACGCACGCAGCGTGCGATGGCCCCGAAGACGAGGAAGACATCTGTCCCGTGTGCGAGGGCGAGTGCACGTGCAACAACGTCGTCGAGTCCGTCACCGCTAGCAGTTTCGCCGAGTTTAACAGACAACAACAAGCCAAATCGAACAACTTGAATTCATCCTCCCACACAAGCACGAACAGCGATCCTAGTACGAGTAACACTACGAGTGCCACCACGAGCTCAAATCCCACAAAATTTCCCTCGGCGCTTCCCGCGGGGTTCAGACCCTCTTCATCCAAGGGCCTCCCCCGTCCGTCGTCATATGCCACCGCCGCTGCCTCGCCGTCACCGACACGTTCGAATGTTGCGCCGCGCCTCCAGCTCAAGCTCCGTCTTGCTGCACCTGCAAAGAATCCAGATGAAACGCTTTCAGACTCTTCCTCTTCCACCATCGACGCGCCTCACCACCCGTCTGGGCCCCACCTCGCGCGTTTTCCGCTACCGAAACGCGCTCCTAGTCCTAGCTCTGGCACTGCGACCCCGAGGAACGCACTCGATGACCGAATACCGCCCGCTCATACCCCCAAGATGGTGCCGCCCAAGGTCATAGCCAAGGCCAAAGGCAAGGGCAAGGCTCCCGTAGAACGCAAAACTGCACCAGTTACCAAAAAATCCGCTCAAGGAAACACAAAGAAACCCGTCTTGCCAACCACCAAGAAGCGCAAGCTCGGGCGACCACACAAGAAACGCGTACGAGAGACAACCAGCGAGTCGAGCCTCAGCGATTTTGATGATTTCGACGAGGACGACTTTTTGCCCTACCATGGGTCTGGTCAAACCCAGCAGCCAAAAGCCGTCAAGCGAAAGCAGAGCGTAGATCCTGACAATGGGTTTGCCACTTTTGTGAGTGCGAGCGTGTTTGAAGGGTCTGGGTCTGGCTCGGACTCGGAGACGTGTGACCTCGGTCTAAGCGGAGATAGCGAGATCGAGGCAGAAGAAGAGCGGTTGATTGTCGCCGAGGAGGCGGAAGAGCGGCGCCAGCGCAAGCTGAGAGAGTTGTTGATGGGCTCCAATCGTCAAAACCATACCGGAGGCGGAGGCGGTGGACAACAATGGCAAATCAAACCACGTCGAAAGAGTGTCGAAGGCGAGCAGTCAGACGACGACAAAACAAGCTCCGAGTCAGGAGGGGAGGATGAAGAAGAGGGCGAGGATGAAGACGATCCAGACGAAGACGAGCCGGATGGGGACGAGCCGGCCGCGGCGTGGTCGACGGACGATTCAGAAGACTTGTTCTTTGCCAATCTTTCCGACTCGTCCATGTCATTCTCGGGTGATCAGGATGACGAGGATGACGATGACAGCGAAACAGTGTCTTCGACCGCGGACCTCGCTGAGGCGGCCAACGCAGGGTTTTTGTCGGGCATGGGCATGCCCATGGTCGTGATGGAAGATTTCGGTGCGAGCCTCGGTCTTGGAATGGGCCTCGGCAACGTCTTGGACGTAACCGATCTCGACCTCGAGTTTGAGCAGCGCGCACGCGCGCAGCTTGCCGAGGAGAAGCGCAGTCCGGAGCCCGCCTCGGCCGACGTGTTTAGCGCAGCGTACGACTACACCAAGGAAGCTATGGACGCCATAAATGGACTCGAGATGGACATCGTCGAGGAGGACACGGACGCGACCGAGTATGAAGACTCTGACATGGACGGGGACACTACTGCGGACGAAATGGAACGTGGGCGCACGCCGTCGCGGTTCCGGTTCCCAACCCCTCCCGCGATCAACCCCCTCGCGACGTTTACTCCGAGCCCAGCTACGAGCCCCGTCGGGTGGCGAGATTTTACACCCACACACTTCCGGCCTACACCTCTGGCACGCGGGAATCCGCACACGCGCGCGGCGTCATTCGGCGGCTTCGCGGCGTTTGATATGGTTCGCGGGCGGACGATCAGCGCCGGGGCCATGAACGGCACGCCAGGCGTGAACGGGTCGGACGGATCCGCATCTGCGTCCGAGGTGAGCAGTCGACCGCCTGTGATGGGCTCGTTTGGTCGAACGGGCGATCGTAGGCGTGCGGCGATTATCGATGGAAGTGCTACTGTTCCGAGTCCATTCACGGCACGCAGGAGACGTTCTAACAGCTGGAAGAGCGGGAGGAAGCACTTCGGAACCAAGGTGGGTATATGCACTTTATTATTTTCGTGAAATTAATGTATGTGTCTTCAAACAGAGCGATATCTTCCCAATGCTTCCACGTCGCGCAAGGCAAAACTCTATCGCAACCACGTGTTCGGGGCGTTCGTCGTTCCACTTTACTACAGAACCGGACATGGATATGGACATGGAGTCGTGCACGGAGCCGTTTGAGCTAGACGACGTGCTAGACTTTTCGAACGTCTCGGACGAGCAGCCACATCACGGTTCACACGTACAGGAACAAGGGACAGGCATCCAGGGCGAAGATCATCTACGTAGCCTAGACCGATGGGACCGTGTGCCGATGGGAACATTTAGACGGACCCGCGAGACACATGGCACAGGCGTCGTGCCTGGTACAAGCTCCTCGGACGGGTTCTCGTACGGCGCTGCTTCGAGAGGGACGTGGGAAGGGGGAGTCCTCTGGGGAGGTGGGTTGGGCACATTAGGCGAAGGCAAGGCACTGTTGAGCACTGTTACCTCTGGCCACGACAGTTTCGGCAATGCGGGCGAGAGCAGCACTGGAGGGTTCGAAAAGGCCGTGTCGCGCAAAGAGCGGCGTAGGCGTAAGAAATTGGCGGCGGCAAGTGTAGCGCATGTGCCGACCAAGTCGTTTATTACGCCTCCGCCGCCGCGAAAAATCTAATTATTATTTAATTGTTCGACGCTATTTTTTTGGTGATTTCCCTGTAGCACCATGCGACTTTTTTTTGTTGATCCCAAGCTTGCTTGCATGCATTAGCCTCTTTCCTTCGTTTGCATCTGAACTTATTCGCGCGTTGTATACTCCAATGAGTGTGTTGTTATCCTCTTTGCTCTATGTTTGTATGCTGAGATTATGAAAAAAGATTGTCCTTCCAACCCTCCAAAGGAAATCGATGGCAAAAAGTTAATGAACACTCCCGCTCACACCCAATTGTCCTGGGTGAGTTTTATGAGAAATCCCCCAAGTCGGACTCGGGAAAATACACTCCAGCGATGCAACCGAGCGGGGTGGAAAAAAGGACGAATTTCAATCTTGTGAGTAAAAAAAGCGACATGGTTGGTTTCCTACGTTCAGAGCTTGCCTCAACTTTGTTACGTGCACGATCGGATGTTGTTGGCGCTCGGTCCGGGCGCCAGGCTTGGCTTGGTTATTGTTAAGA
>WSLN01000056.1:13074-24990 GCA_019677355.1 Ceratobasidium sp. 370
GCTTTGTCATGCGTTTGGATTTGAAAGGGGTCAGCCATTGACACAAGGCTGCCGACGACGACGTGCTCATAGTTTGAGCAGGATGCGCAAGTGAGCAGGAGAATGACGAACGACAAGCCGCGCACCCGGAGCCAGCACGACACCCAGCACGAGACCGAGAGCACTGACGAGCCTGGTCCCCGCACCCGCGCACGCGCCGCAACAACCACACAGACAGCCCCGACGACCTCCGCCGCGACGAGCAGCACATCGCGCCGTAAGGACAAAGGAAAGCACAAGCAGGTCGAGCCCGACACCCGTCCCGCCAAGCGGCAAGTCTTGTGTTAGCTCGTGCTCATATTCACGCATTAATATTTCCCCAGCCCTCGTCGCAGCGCACCAGCAGCGATTACAGCACCTGCCACTTCAATTCCTACCGCTTCGACTGCCCTTTCCATCAACGAGCCCAAGCGTGATCCAAAAGGAAAGAAACGCGCGGCACCTGATCCCGACTCGGACGACGCAGCCACATCCTCTAAGAAACACAAATCTCCCTATTCACTCCGCAACCGTTCTTCACTCCCGAACGTTTCCAAGACATCCACCACCATGACTCGCAAGAACAGGTATGCGTTTCTACTCTCTCCTTCAGATCACGGCTGATTCCGTCTGCAGGGCCACACGCAAGTCTACCTCATCCAAGTCCCAATCCCGTGCAGGCAAGTGCCTTTTGTCCCACGCCCGATTACGCTTACATCTTGCGCAGATGACGACGTGATCGATTTTGGTGCCGACACTCGACCCGAAGGCGACAGCAATCTCGCCGAGAGTTCCCGAAAAGACAAAGCCCCCGAGCGCCACGAGAGCGATGAAGACGAGGAGGAGGAAGATAGCGATGACGAGGACGACGATCATGACCAGGAACCCCCTTCGTCTAGCCTTGCTCCGTCTGGCCTGGACGAGTCTGCAGTCTCAGCTCTGTTTGGCGCCGATTTCCGTGCGCTGGGATCCTACATGCTTTCTCTTTCGTCTCGTCTCAAGGCGATCCTCAATAACATCAAGCCCGCAGCCAGTGCTACTACTCGATTGATGGCCCTCCAGGAGCTTAGTGAAATCCTTAGCATGAGCACAGAGGATACCCTGGCTGGCTATTTTCAGGTCGACTCGTTCGTTGCAGAACTTGTTCGTATCATGGGTGGCAAGGGCTCTGGCGATGACGACGATGAGGGTCCCGATGATGATGAAGACGCATCGCTAGCTGCTGCAATCGCTCTCAGCGCTGGGGGCGCATTCCCTGGCGATAACAACCTCGAAGCCCAGGTACTTGCTTGCCGTTGTCTCGCGAATCTTATGGAGGCACTTCCGGGATGCGCTCACACTGTCGTTTATCATGGCGCTGTTCCGGTCCTGTGCAGCAAGCTCATTGATATCCAATACATTGATCTCGCTGAGCAGACCCTCAGTGTGAGTAGCGTTTATCTGCGTGCATCATCCCTGCTTATTTTTTGTGTAGACGCTGGAAAAAATATCGCAGGACGACTCCAGCGCAATCGTTCGCGAGGGCGGGCTTGCAGCACTTCTTAATTTCCTTGATTTCTTCTCCACAAACGTTCAACGAACTGCCCTTCAAGCCGCCGCCAACTGCTGCCGCAATGTCAGCGTCGATAATTACTCTATGGTTAAGGATGTTTTCCCTATCATCCGAACCGTTCTCGGATATGCCGACCCACGATTAGTCGAGTACGCATCTCTCTGCGTTATCCGCACTATAGAGAGCTTCCGAGGGCATCCTGAACTCCTTGAAGGGCTGGTTGACACTGCCCTGTTGCGCGCACTGTCATCGGCCACTGTAAGCCCCGGGACGTTTACTCTCATCCTGCGTGCTCTATCCAGCGCAACCAAAGCGAGCCCCAAAATTACGTTTGCGTTGTTGGAAGCAGATGTGGCTGGCACGTTATATCAAATATTGACTGGAGTAGTTCCACCGGCAGAAGGCCTAGATGCTTGCGCAAGTGGCGAAGGTGTCGTCACTGGTGCGGCTGGCGCGGGAGGATTGACTGATATGGCTGTGATGCAAAATTTGGCACATCGACCGAAGGATCAGGTGGAGGAAGCGCTGAGCCTTGTGTCAGAGCTTATGCCGCCTCTGCCGAGAGGTGCGCTTTCAACGCTCCGTTCTATCCTCTAGTGGCTGACCAGTTCTATAGATGGGGTATTCGATCACCGAGCTTATTCAGAAAAAGCCCTTGCACGTATGGTCAAGGCAAAAATCAAGGCGTTAAAAAACGCGCGCAACAGCGCAAGCGCCGGCCCCAGCAACAGTGCAGATAATTCCATGTTGGTTGATACTGGAGCTGAAGATCCCAACGCAACCACCCCTGTCGCTGACCCTGGTTCGGCCACGCCTGCTCGACCAGGATCGCCCGTGGCACGCCCTGGGTCACCTAGCCACCCTAGCTCTCCTGTTCGTCCTGGTTCTCCGGTGGCCCCCGCTACTCTGGCACCGACACGAACGGAATTATTGCGCTCGAGACCCGAGTTGATAGGCCGGTACATGCGTTTGATGGTACCTGTGCTGGTGGATGTGTATGCCGCGAGCGTGGCAACCCAAACGAGGAACAAGTCATTGGCTGGAATTCTGAAGGCTGTCAGCTTTGCGGAGGGCGAGGAACTCAATTCCGTTTTGAAGGTACGCTTTGATTATTGGGGCTGTTATTAAGGATTGGCGATCTGAACATTTATTTAGAGTGTTCCCGTGGCGACATTTGTTGGATCGATCCTCTCATCGCGAGACTATCCTGCGCTCACGATCTGTGCACTGCAGCTTGTTGAGTTGTTGTTGACTAAGGCTCCTGGCGTGTACAGGCCAGCGCTGCGCCGAGAAGGGGTCCTGCATGAAATTGAGGTGTTGACCGAGCGGCCGCTGACATCCAAGAATAAAGACAGCAAGCCGGAAGAAGGATCGTCTCGCAAGCCGGAAGAGGTTCGAGTCAAGCAGGAGGAAGGCGTCCAAGCACGAGAGAAGCCGGAGGCAGGCACGAGCCCATCGCCCGCGCCTGATCCTACGTCCGAGCGCGATGAGTCTCCTCAAGCGGATCGGGAGCGAGAGGAACGCGAGCGGGAAAAGGAGCGTCTGGTCGTTCCGGTTCCCGTCAAACGATCTTCCAACACCGTCCTCGATCCTCAGGATACAGTCACGCTTCGTGCCAAGATTGTTCGGTTCAAGTACATGTCTGGTGGAGAGGATAGCGGAGCAGATCCGGTGTTGGAGCGCCTGCGCGGCCTGCTGGCGACGTTGCGCGATGCAGCTGCTGGGGAGGCAGAGCTGAAGGATGCTGTCAAGGGGATCGCGGGTTTGTTCACCGGTGGAACTGGGGCGAGCGTGTCAAGCTACGAGTTGTTGAAGAGTGGGTTGGTTGATGGACTTTTGCAGTTCACAACCGATCCTGCGCTGGCCTGTGAGTATTTATCCTTTGTGTTCTGATCTAGACAAGCGCTGATCATTGATCGTGTTGGGATCAGTGGATGTGGCAACACGGCAGCTGATCGTCCTGCAAGCCTTTGCTGTGCGTTCTGGGAAAGGTTCTGATTCGCCTTCGTCCACGTCGTCGTTTGCGGTGCTGGTGAAGAAGTTGCAGGAGAGTTTAACGAGGATTGAGAACTTTGAGGTTGTGACGGTCTCTCCTGGAGCTGAAGGTACCAATGCTTTAACCTCAGTACCAGGGTGGAAGTCTAACTTGAGCCTATTTTCGTAGCATCCCGACGTAACTCTGCTTCGATGCTCGCTCGCCAGCTTCGCCTGCGCATTGTAGCCGAGGAGGGTACAGACGCCCCACGTTCCTGCTCTAACATTGTTGTTTCGATCCACGCCATCGCAACGTTCCAGGCGCTCAACGACTATCTGCGGCCACGCGTCGCTGGTGCATTGGCGGGCATGAGCGCAGGAGGGTCGAGGCTGTCGGGTGTTTTGGCGGCGTTTGCGGCGGCGGCGGGGCTGCCGGCTGGCGCTCTTGGGAGGGTCGCGGCGAGTGCCGGTGCTACTGCTGGTTCGAGCGCTGCTGCAAGTTCATCTACCCCAACTGTCGGACGGAGGAGAAGCCAGCGGTTGAAGGCCAAAGACAACACTGCCTCCGGTGATGCAGGGGAGGAGAGCACATCTCCAACTACCGATATGCCCGCAGCGCCATCCAGCGCGCCTCCAGCTCCCTCTTCAGCTGCACTCGGAGTCTCGTCAACGCTGGATATGGGCCTGCCTCCGCCATCGGCGATGCTTGCTGCGTTGGCAGCGGGCGGCGACCCTGGAATTCCGATGATGTCTAGTGAAGATTATGACATGGAGCATGCGGAAGATATGCTGAACGAGGACTTTGAGGCTGAGGTAATGCTTTTTTTTTGTGTATCGAATATGCCAAGCCGCTCACCCACGAGGGATAGTTTTATGAAGAGGATATGGAACCTCAGCATGCGGCACCCGATAAGACTGTATCTGTGGCGCTGACGGACGGTTAGTCACTTCGCCTATTTAACTCCCCTGATGCTTATCTCTGGATCAGATGGTACCAAAGTCGAAGCACAAACGCCTGACGGCACCCGCGTCGCCACTCCGAACCCAAGTGCGGCGCTTGAGCGTCAGTCAACCGGGACCCCATCTTCCTCGGCGTCCAAGTTTTCTTATGCTGCCGCCCTCAAATCCAAGCCGACTGATTGGCACCTGGAGTTCTCGATGGACGATCATGTGCTACCTCTCGATACGACGATTTATGGTGCTGTTCATCACCATGAAGCTCGACGCGCCGCGGCTGCGGCTGCCACTACCGGATCTACATCTGGGCCAAGCGCGGGAATTGCGGCTCTGAGTACGCCGTCGCTATGGCAGGGTGTATACACCGTAAAGTACAAGAAGGTTCTTGGACCGCCCCCTACTCAAAGTGGAAGTGAGCACTGTTTGCGGGAACCCAAATGTTTTTGTCAAGACTGACGTGTAATGATAGGTCGCATCGAAGCTGTGCCGACATCCGAGAGCGCTTTGAGCGCCGATTCAGCACACACACAAATCCTTCGGTTATTGAGGGTCTTGCACAAGATGAATTTGATGGCCAAGGACAGGATGACGATCGACGCCCCTGGAGTCGTGCTGCCCGAAAGTGCCTTCGTCAACAACAAGCTGACGGCGAAGTTGACAAGGCAACTTGAGGAGCCAATGATCGTGGCAAGGTGAGTTTTTTGTCGCTGATTGTCAGGCCCCATTGTGACGTCTTGGTCTGTAGCCAATGCCTGCCTGACTGGGCGATGGAGCTGCCGCAGCAGTACTACTTCCTCTTCCCATTCTCCACGCGCTTTTCCTTCCTCCAATCTACTTCGTTTGGCTACGCTCGACTCATCACCAAGTGGCAATCCCAACAGCAACGCTCGTCCGACTCCTCTCGCCGAGACGACGCCTTCGGCTACCTTGGACGCCTTCAACGCCAAAAGGTCCGTATCTCGCGGCACCACATACTCGAGTCGGCTGCCAAGGTGCTTGAGTTATACGGCTCAAGTTCGAGCGTCCTCGAGGTGGAGTACTTTGAGGAGGTTGGCACAGGGCTTGGCCCGACCCTCGAGTTCTATTCCCTCGTGTCGAGGGAGTTCGCGAGACGTGATTTGAAAATGTGGAGGGATGCGGACGCGACTGTGGAGGGGCCATATGTGCAGCATCCGTTAGGGATGTTCCCAGCGCCAGAAGCCAAAGAAGGAACCAAGTACGTGTAAGATTGTGACCTTGCTAAGAAGTGCGCTAACAGGTCGTGCGCACAGATCAAGGACCAGGTTATTTACGATGCTCGGCCAGTTTGTCGGCAAGGCGTTACTGGACTCGAGGATTATCGACTTGTCCTTCAATCCACTGTTCTTGAAGTATGTTCTGAACGAGGAAGTCCCATTGACGCTTGCTAGTTTGAAGGTTGGCCGAGTTTTTAACAGAGGGCCGCTGCATGTGGTGCTAAATGTTTTGTACCTAGGTGGTCGACCCAGCCCTGGCCAACTCGCTTTCTAAGCTTCAAGCATATGGCGTAGCACGACGCGAGATCGAAGCCAACAAGAGCATGTCACAAAATGCAAAAGAGGCGGCGTACAATGATCTTACGATTCATGGCGCACACTTGGAAGATCTGGCACTGGATTTCACGGTTCCCGGATACGATATTGAACTTGTGGTATGTTGGCCTAGGACTGTAGGTGTGCTCAGGTTTTTGACTGGATCTTTTTATAGCCTGGCGGCAAAGACGTTTCCGTTACTGACTCCAACGTGGAGGAGTACGTGCGCGAGGTCATCGACGCTGTCATCGGGCGTGGCGTACAGACCCAGACCCAGGCGTTCCGCACAGGATTCTCGAAAGTATTCCCGGTCACCGATCTCCAGAGTTTTTCATCCGATGAGCTGGACCTCTTATTTGGCAACGCGGAAGAGGACTGGACCGCGGAAAGTAAGCGCTCCAAGGAGGGGTTATCGGTTGGATGACTGATGCAACCCCTTTAGCACTGACCGAGGCGCTGAAAGCTGATCATGGCTTCAATGTGGACAGCTCGGCCATCCGAGATTTAATCTCTGTCATGTCCTCTTACGACGAGTCCACCCGACGAGCATTCTTGCAATTCATCACAGGAAGTCCGAAACTGCCCATTGGAGGTATGTCTTGTGTATGGATGATTTCAGCGTGCTGAGAATGCTCTAGGTTTCCGTGGATTGAGCCCACAATTGACTGTAGTGCGCAAGCCTCACGAGCCGCCCCTCAAAGCGGACGATTATTTGCCTAGCGTCATGACCTGCGTAAACTATCTCAAGCTGCCCGAGTACAGCACGAAGAACGTGATGGCGGCGCGACTCAAGACAGCAATGATGGAGGGTGTAGGAAGCTTCCACTTATCATAGACAGGAGCTTGCCTAGACATGATCGTGGTTCAATATTGCTATCTTCTTGAAGTGTAAACATTGTTTCGTGTGGTTAATATATTCTGGATTTGTCCACTTGGCGAATTTGCAATCCCCTCGAGACCCTGTGCAGGCAACGGCCTTCCTAGACTCTGCTTCACCCTGCCATTCTTTTCATACCTCACGATGGGCACGAACGACAAAGTTTGGACTAGAGAAGAAGTCTGCGCGCGTATTCTTGCTGGCGATGTTATCTTTATCTACCACGGCAAGCTCATTCGCGTCCCTCCCTCCTGGCTCGCAAAACACCCCGGTGGTCGACTCGCCATTCTCCATTTTGTCGGCCGTGACGCAACAGACGAAGTTAACGCGTTTCACCCAGATGCAATTCTTAAACAGCTGCTTCGGTATTCGATTGGACGTGTTGGAATCTCTCCTTATGGCTGGGAGCCGCTCGTGCCGCCAGTGATGACTGGTTGGGTGCGAAAAAAGGGTGAAACTGGGGAAGAGGGTTGGGTGCGTGAAGCGGAAGCCTGGCATGTTGATGCTATGGATGAGCATGGTCCTATCCCAACCTCAGAGATCCTGCTCGTTAAAAAAGGATCTTTGGAAAACAGCGCGCCTGATAGCTCAAAGCCGGATTTAAGCACCATTACTCCACCACCCACTTCGCTTTCGCCCAGGGTCCAACAGCAGCATGTAAAGGCGTACCGCGCCCTTCACACAAAGATCGTTCAAGCTGGCCTATACAAAACTCCCTACCTGACCGGATATGGACCGGAAGTCGCTCGATATACCCTACTGGCTATTGCGTCTATTCTAGCCTACCGACACGCTTGGTTCTTGACTAGCGCGTTCTTCCTTGGGTGTTTATTCCATCAACTTGTATTTACCGTGCACGATCTTGCGCACAACGGTGTTACGCACGTTCGGGTCATAGACAGGACGCTTTCCATTTTAATTTCGGATTTCATTGGGGGACTGAGTACGGGGTGGTGGGTTGATGTAAGTTTTTCGCTTTTCGGGTCATCTCCTTTCTGACCATAAAAATACATTCGGTAGAACCATAACGTGCATCATCGTAAGCTTGCTCAAACAGTAGCCCCAATCATACGCTAATAGGGTTGCGCATCAGTTGTAACGAATCATCCCTCTCACGACCCTGATATCCAACACATCCCATTTTTCGCAATCTCTCCCAAGTTCCTAAGCTCGCTCTGGTCATCGTATTACAAACGCATCATGGCTCACGACGCCTTTGCTCGAGTCTTCCTGTCGGTCCAACACAAACTCTTTTACGTTGTCATGTCCCTCGCACGGTTCAACTTGTACGCCAACTCGTACGCATTCTTGATCAAGAGCGGCTTGGAGGGAAGGCGCGGGGGGTTTTGGTGGATGGAAGTCGTCGGGGTATTTTTTTATTGGACCTGGTACACCGCTGTCTTGCGAGGCTGCGGAAACTGGAAAACAGGCCTTGGATACTTGCTCATAAGCCATATCGTACCAAGTCCCCTTCACGTCCAGGTGCTGGTCCATACCTCTTTCGGGAGTAAGGAGAAACTGACTTGCCATTAGATTGTTTTGTCCCATTTTAGTCGATCGACTGAGGATCTTGGACCAACAGAATCATTTGCCGCACGACAACTCCGTACTACGACCGATGTTATATGCCCCCCTCATCTAGCCTTCTTGCATGGTGGGCTACACCTCCAGGTTACCCACCACCTTTTCCCCCGAGTAAGTACTCCTTATATATGTGCGAATGCGAGACTCACCCACCTGCCTGGTTGCCCTCTTGAATAGTTGCCCCGTCACAATCTTGCTGCCGCATCTCTCCTCGTGAAGCGTTTTGCTGCAGAACAGGGGCTTGAATACGCAGAGTTTGGATTTACAGCCGGGAATCGTGAAGTTCTAGGCGTTCTTGCCGATGTTGCCTCTCAGGTTGGAGTGGTAGGTATGGTCGCGAAGAATGAGGTGGAAAAGGCTGTCAAGGGGCAGCATTGACCGGTCGAGGCAAGAGCAGGACTGATTCGATTGCATGTATGCGCTCTCGTAGGACACAGCCAGGCTGATATTAACGGGCCCCACCTATCTAGAGTTCCCAGTACCTTATATATCATCTTAGATAATCGCAATGCTACGCCACTCATCTACGCAAACCCGCCTTCTTTTTTAGTTAACAGACCCACACTTGCTCGAAGGCTTGATAAGATCCGTCCACCTCGTACCATATCTTGTCCACCACCGTCGGGCACACAATGACTCCAGCTGTGATCGAGGCCGAGTCTGTGACTCCTGCCAACCCTCAGGTCAAAAATCTGACTCCTACAGGACATCCTTTGGACCCTCTGAGCGCAGCCGAGGCGAGTTCTGATTTGTGTTTATACTCAAATTGTTAATTGATCCTGCGCCGTCTCCTTAGATCTCAGAAATATCACCCGTCGTTCGCTATTATCTGGCGACTCAAACACCAGTCGAGGCCTTCAAGTTTCTTGGCGCTGACTTGGTCTTACCGCCGAAGCGGGATGTTCTCGCACACCTTGGAATCCGCACCGTGCCAGGCGCAAACCCCGATCCTTATGTAGACATTGTAAGAAAAGTCGATGTTGATGTAATCGATGTGGTCTCTGGGTACGTGGCAGCAGATTAATCGTGTCAATTCTAATAAGCTGAGTGCATGCAGGTTCTGCTGGCTGATCCACACATCGCTGAAGGGTGACAAGTGGACCGTCGACAGCGTTGAAAAACTACCTGAAGGTCGCCTAGCGCAGATTAGCGTGAACGAGCTGATCGAGGCTGCTGAAATTGTCCGCGCCGACGAACGCGTACGAAAGCTCGCAGCTGATGTCGGTAAGTCAGGCTCCTTGTGAGCCACGCTAGGCCGAGTAATTTATCTGATATGGCAGGCGTCGCTCCTGAACAAATATTTGCCGACGGTTGGTCGTTGGGTTACGACGAGCGTTTCCCTCAAAAGCTTCGTCTCCAGCAATGCATATTATTTGCGCGATTTGGAAAAGACGAAAATCTCTACGCACATCCGCTCGACTTCGTCCCAGTCATCGATTCGAATGCTCGAAAAGTTATCCATATCGATTTTCCCTCTCACCCAACCTCGAACGCACATCTTTCGTCAGCACCCTATTCCACCAAGCCTCCTCCATTATCGGCCGACGCGACTCTCGAGCGCAAGCGCATTCCCCCACCAACAACCAAGCACGAGTACCTCCCTGATCATATCGGGGAGCCAAAAGTGCAGCGCGAGCCGCTCAAGCCCCTATATATTGTTCAACCCGAAGGCGTCAGTTTTAAAATGACAGGACGCGTGCTGGAGTGGCAGCAGTGGAAGATGCACGTCGGTGAGTCCACAAGCTCTCAAGATCTGGTCAATTATTCACGCTATGGTCCAAGGGTTTACCCCGCGTGAAGGTATTGTGCTTTCAACGGTTACATACAATGATGGGGGCGAAGTTCGGCCAGTATTTTACCGTATGTCGTGCGCTGAGATGCTAGTACCTTATGGCTCGCCCGACCACCCACATCCCCGAAAATTCGCGTTTGATATGTGCGTTAGGTTAAAGCAATTCCCTGGGTTGCGCTAACCCACCCAACCACAGCGGGGAGTACGGAGTGGGTCTACAAGCAAATGAACTTTCCCTTGGGTGTGACTGCCTGGGAGCTATACACTACTTGGTGAGGTCATATTCAACCTAATCTACATATACTTATATTTGCCACAGCCTGGCAGTTTCATTGGACACGACGGAAATCCCCTAACCATTAAGAACGCTATTTGCATCCATGAAGAAGACGCCGGTGAGTTACAGTTGTAAACCCTCGAAACTAAATCTGACGTATCCATAGGCTTACTGTGGAAGCACACAGACTACCGCCCAGGCGGTCGGTCTCATTCAGTGAGATCCCGGAAACTAGTTATCTCTATGGTTTGCACGCTCGCGAACTATGAATACGGTACGTATAGAGTCCAATTGGGACGCAGTAATTAACTCGTTGTTCAGCATTTTATTGGAACTTTTATCTCGATGGAACCGTTGAGTTGGAGATCCGTTTGACGGGCATCCTCAGCGTGTAAGCAAAGGTTCCCTATATTTTTGCAAAACTGACGTTTGAATCAAGGTATATGCTTGGCGAAGGAGAAAAGGCAATATTTGGAACTCAGGTTGCGCAGCGCATATATGCACACAACCATCAACATGTATTCTCAGTTCGGTGAGCATATGATTTCTCTACAATTAATATAGACTAAGCTCGCCGTACCGCAGCATCGACCCCATGGTGGATGGCATCAATAATACTGTCGTCGAGTCCGACATCATCCCCTACCCGCACCCCGCTGGTTCACCCGAGAACTACGCGGGTAACGGATTCATCTCCGTGGATAATCCAATCCTCAAAGCTAGCGGACGCGATTACAATCATATTACCGATCGGCGCTGGCGCATCACCAACCCTGCACGAACACACTACTCTTCCGGCTTACCCGTCGCATATTCAGTAGGGATTGGCAGTACCACGCGAGCGATAGTTGCAACAGCGGGAAGTTGGATCCGTCAGCGTGCCGCGTTTGGCGAAAAAGCACTTTGGGTCGTCCCTGAAGACGAAACAGTACTTGGGGGGAGGCGGTGGCCCGCGGGCAGGCATGTTCCCCAGTCGTGAGTGTGCATTGAATGGTGGGATGGCCGTTACTTAGTTGCATTGAAGGCGAGGTCAGCCAAAAGACTCGGTGGCAGAATGGGCAAGCCTCGGAGACAACGTGGAGAACACAGATATTTTGCTGTTCCTGACAGTTGGTGGGTTCCGAACTAGGATTGTTACAACGAATGTTAATTGTGTGCAAACTAGGTACGAACCACATACCTCGGCCCGAGGACTGGCCTGTGTGAGTTTTGCTTTACAGCCAACCGGTACAGCCTTGTACTCAAGTATCTTACAGAATGCCAGTTGAACACGTCCGTGTTACATTCAAGCCTATTGGCTTCTTCACGGCCAACCCATCGCTGGATGTCAAGGCC
>WSLN01000058.1:9576-24649 GCA_019677355.1 Ceratobasidium sp. 370
CTCAAGTTAAAGGGTGGAGGGGAGAAGAAGTAAGCAAAACACACAAATAGTAATTGATCACTCACAAATTGAAACTACTCCTAGGAAGAAGCACAAATCTTCGTCGCAAAAGTCCTCGAAAAAGGACATCTTAGGCGAAGACTTGGTTGCCAAAGCAAAACCCACAGAGTCCAATGGCGACAGAGACTCCCCGGCTGCTTCTGGCAGTAGGCACGAGTCTCCTGCTGCTACGTCTTCAAGTAAGCCATCCGGCTCCAAGAAGACCCCGGCAGAAATAAGGTTTGAGGAAACACAGCGAAAACGAGTAAGACAACTCTGTAATGCTTGAAACACCTCTTAACATCTCTGCGAAGCGTCTCGAACGTGTATCCAAGCTTGCATCCCAGACTCACAAGGACCGAGTACATGACTTCAACGCCAAGCTGGAAGCGCTTAGCGAGCACCACGACATTCCCAAGGTACGTCCCACTATTTTAAAGTTGCGAAGTGACCCTCACTATTACGTGTTCAGGTCGGGCCCGGATAACGCTTACTCTTGGCTGCGTATTCCTGCGGCATTTACTTCAAACCTCTCTTTATATTTGCTCGCTCGCAAACTCAGCAGCGATGTACCTGATCTGTACCCTCTTAGCACAAATTCCTATTTACCGTCGGTCTCAAGTCGTGCATTAGTTTCTGGTCTGTTTCGTTGACCCTCGCATGTGGTTCCCACAACCGGCTTTCTACGCGCCCTAGGACAACACGGTTCTTTTATCCCGTAGGAGCCCGCAGCAAACTATAACAGCAAGTCTCAGGAGTCTCAACCTACTGTGCTTATCCTGACTATCTAGCGCTAGCCACGTTTTCCCGCAGACCGCCGGGCGCGCTTTTTGTCCTTTCGCACTGAAGGAGTTGCTTAACGATTCCCCTACACATGGAGGCCCTAATTGTCTAGAATCGAAGGTTCTCTAAGTTGCTGCCTGGCCACTTGCCGAAACGCTATCAAACCAGAAACAGGTCACCAAGGCTAGTGATAACTGGAATGTCTTTGGGAAAATCCTTCTCGGTGCCCCAATCAACCGCCCGCAAGCCGTCTGGAAAACCCGGCCCTCAAACAGCAACCCACGCCCGCCCCGTCAACTTTCAACTCCACCAACGGCGTAGGTCCACTAGGATGTTCAAACGAATTCGCTAGGTGTAACCGCCATCTATAGGTACTCAGACTTTTTCATTGGTGGTTACGAGTTTTCTTTTGAGGAGCTTTGTCGGGTTGCACACGAACGTTTCCAGCTCACCCTCGAACGTGGACCCCAGGAGGGAATGGTTGTAAGCGAAATTGAAATCAACCTCTAACGCGACGTCATCCGGCTTGCTCCCGATTCCGATGGGCCGTATCGGTTTGTCTTGGTCTCCAAGTGCAATAAAACCGGCAAAGGCTTTCCTTTCGAAGAAACTACCGACGATATGGCCCTACATGAGCTTGCCAAGAGAGATTTTAACCTTGATTGTAAATGGGTTACAATCCAGAACCCAGCCACCAATGATTAGTACATCTGACTCCTCTTACACTAGTGCGTGTGGCTTACTGTTAGTCGCTTATTGTGTTATAGGTAAAAAGGCCTATAGTCGCTGCTTCTGTCTATTTCTGTTGGTGTATAAATCATGTTTGTGTCGTTGCATCCAACCAAGTACTACCCTGTAAGCCCTAGCACACACAACGAGGATCGCCGGAACCGCCCCGGTTGGGGAGTTCGATTGAGCATAATACAAGGTTGTCTTTTGGAAGCATCGCGCGTCAATAAATAGATTCATTATTCTACATATTAATACAGTCGGTCTACACAACGCGAGAGTGGCCTGAATCACCGGTCGTGTCGGCGACGAACAGTCTAGACACGGGGCTCAACAAAATCCGCTTGGAGAGTTGTATAGGAGATATGAGGATAGCATGGTATGTTCGGACTTCAGACCGCTCTCGCCCACCAATTCAGGACCCACTTAGCAAAAGTTTGTGTTACCAGATGAGTAACAAGCACGGTCTTCCTAGATCCCGCCCGATTCAAAAATATTATCTAGTACATTCCTGATAGCACAGCTATCAATATAATTAGTAATACACGTTCAGCACGATAGCTCTTAGCTTGACAGACTGGTTTAGCGGACACCTCAGGATGCAATTACCTCTTTTAGCCAGGTCGTGCAAGTACCTGCTACGGCGGCGCTATATTCTAGCTCTAGTCGTGAGGCATGAACACGGGATTGAATAAATGAGTTGCACTCACTGATACAAAACGCATGCGGAACGTCGTCGTCCCGCACGATCACCTTCTCTTCGTCTAGCATTCTCCTGACACTCTCAACCTCCCCTCCGACCCATCCGTCCTTGGCCGCAAAGCATGCATATATTTTTGAACGTTCCCTTTCACAAGTTGCTTGGACGGTGGAACGTGCACTTCCGAGCGAGCCGATGGTATTCATCTCATCGTGAGCCATAGTCAGCGCCGAGTAGACCACGTGAGGCGAAGTTATCAGGGATTTGACGACAGCGAGTTGGGTGGGTGGGTAATTATGGAAGTTAGGAAGGTAAGAGAGGGTGTGCGGGACAAGAGATAGTGGTGGAAAGGTTAGGAGACGAGTAAGCGAAGACACGAGAGTTGGAATGGGTCGGTGGAATAGCCACTATGTATTTTTGTTAGTAGCGCAACGCAGTGACCAAGGGGACAATCCTGCTCACCGACAATTTTCGTCCCTTAGGTGTGGATGCAATATTGCTTACTGTTGGGAATAGTAGGAACGCGGCCTTCGCGGTGTTGGGGCGCGCGTGCATGACCTAGACCTACTCAGTCTACTGATTTGGCATTAAGCCATATAAATCCTACCTGTGTTACAATCCAAGCGCCTACGGAATGTCCTGCGAGCACTATTTTAACGTTTAGCCCGTATGCGTCCCGGATTGAATCGTATAACTCGATGGTGCTCGTAACTTGAGAGTCTAACCCGGTGGACCATGGGTTGTTCTTCGTGGGCAAGAGTCCAGGCGCATGCCCAATATGACCCCGGACGAATATGGCCAGCGGTGTTCCTTCATTATTGATGGTATGGTGCACATCCTCTAGGAACTCAGTGTAAAACTCTACGAGCCCTGGGTTGCCTGTTGCGCATTGTCACAATAAGAAGCAAACCCGTTTGATTGATTACTCACCTGGAATGAACAAGAGTACAACCTCTGGCATTGCACCTCCAGACGCGGGTTGGTCTCCCTGGATGTTAGAACTGGGCCACCATTCAACGTCGGCGCTTCCTATGATTGACGGCGACTGGTGCGAAAAGATAGCGGAATAATGAGTAGTATTTGGCCCTGGTGCCTGTTCTCGGGTGACTAGAGTTAGTTCAACCCTCATTATGGATTTAGGGCAGGGAGACCTTGTGCCGGGTAGTCTCGCGGAGAAATTGCGGGAACGAAACCATCGGTTGCAGCCGATTTT
The DNA here is from genome assembly GCA_019677355.1 of Ceratobasidium sp. 370. NCBI lineage: Eukaryota > Fungi > Basidiomycota > Agaricomycetes > Cantharellales > Ceratobasidiaceae > Ceratobasidium > Ceratobasidium sp. 370. The sequence continues at coordinate 13,041 of WSLN01000058.1, forward strand.
CTTGACCTGTTCGGCGTGGAAGGTAGATTGTTAGAGTAGCTTTACTTTTTTTTCAGTTGTTTTCCAGGAAAGTAACGAGTTATAAACGGTGGGGTGATTCGGTGCCGGTCGTGGTAGGAAACCTGCCGGCCAAGCAGGATGTGATGCATATGTAATCATGACTGGAGATCAACCACATGTTCAAAGGGTGCCAGTATAAGTGCCATCGCTGAGCCTTGGAACAGCTGCCCCCTTCTGGGACTCGCGGCCATTGAGAAGGTTCTACTTAGTATTGCGTCTCCTCTACTCCCTAGTGATGTCCCTATCTCCAGAGGGGAAGCGACTCGCTATCGCGGCAACCGGGGCCGCCGCTCTTGCATTGCTTGCCGTTCGCCTTCGAGGGCCAGCTGGGAAGCCCATAAAACGTGGATTGGTGGACGACCCGGAAAAAGTCGGAAAGCTGGTGGATGAAGCTAACGCCTCGAGTAAACCTTCAGGGGAGGAACATGAATACGATTTCATCATCATAGGTGGCGGTATGCACTTATTCAGGGCTATGACATCGTTTGAGACGACACACTGATGCTCAACATCTCAATAGGCACCGCTGGGTCGGTCCTCGCTTCACGTCTTTCGGAGCGCTCGGATTATAAAGTGTTACTACTCGAAGCCGGGACAAGGTTAATGGATGCAGACTGACAGTCATAACGCGGCTTCTGAGACAAATTTCATTGGATAGCGGCGTTGCTCTCAACCTGTCCGTTATGCCGGTTGCCTATGGCAAGCTGTTCAGGTCACAGCACGATTGGTCTCTAAACACCGTTTCCCAACCCGACTGTGATAATCGCGAGCTGTTCTGGTCCCGAGGTAAGTCCTATCGCGTGTCCTCCGGACACCAATTTAATTACTAGCCATCAACTACAGCGAAGCTACTAGGTGGATGTGAGTAGTTTGGTTTCAGCCGACTGATATGAGCCAGCTAATAGCCTCTTCGTTCCATAGGCTCTTCCAGCAACGCTATGCTGTAGTTCCCCAACAAATGGCAAAAATGATGTTGACCATACTTACGACTCGGCAGGTTCCACTATGGTGCTTCGACAGACTACGATGAATGGGCCAAGGCGACTGAGGAGCCTGAATGCAAGGAATGGGAATTCGAACAACTACAAAAGTAGGTCGCTTTGCGTATAAACCTGTTCATACGATCAACTTAGAACATATGGCTGATTTTCCAGGTCGTTTCATAAATTTGAGAATTTCCATCCCCACCCTGACTTCCCAGTAGATGCCTCGAAAAGAGGCACCGGTGGCCCCGTTCAGGTGAGTTGATACTTCGCTGAGACTACGACTTGGACCGATTCAATATATTCCCAAGACTGGCTTCTTGGGCAACTACTCGAATGTTTGTCGCTCGTTTGTATCCGCATGCGAATCTATTGGAATACCCCACAACCCAGATGTGAGTAGAGGTGAACCAATACAGCTCGCGCCTTATTTTCCCCATAACGCAGCTCAACACGACACAGTAAGTGGGTGCACCTATAAATCAATCATGCTAATAACGTAGCATATAGGGGAGCTCTTGGAGTCTCTAAGGTTTGGATTTCGTCTAAGCTCATGTACGTCTTTTGGTTGACGGATAGTGCCCCTAGGCTATGACTTTCGTTTCGCCCTCGCTTACCCGGTGTTCGGCCGAGTCTGCCTACTTGACTCCAGCTGTATTAGGCCGTCAGAATTTGACTGTAGCAATGAATGCGCAAGTTACGCGGATCTTGTTCAAGGGGAAGCGTGCTGTTGGGGTGGAGTTTGCCCGGGGCAGAGATGCGCCACGTTATCGGGTTCGAGCTCGCAAAGAAGCCATCTTGAGGTATATCCATCTATTTTCTCTTCGTTGTATCACTTATTCAAGTCGTTCTCTTAGCGCTGGGACCATTCATACCCCGCATATACTCATGAATTCAGGCGTGGGACCTGCGGAAGAGCTAGGCAAGCATCGGATCGCAATCGTCCATGACTTGCCTGGAGTTGGAGACCATCTAATGGATCATACAATGGTCACCATTCGGTTCCAGACGATCCCAGGGGAGTCGATCAACTATCTCAACCCCATCGGGCCAGACCCCTTCTACAACTCGCTGAGGCGTGTCAAGGCCATGGCCCAATACCGGCTGTTCAAGACTGGACCGCTGACTAGCAACGTAAGTCCTACTCCTTATCAGGTGGCAATGAACCCACGTATTACCCACAGTACGCAGAGGCTGCATGTTATATCCGTTCTGATGACCCCAAGCTATTCCCTGGGCTCCCGCCTCTAAGCCCGGACTCGTCTTCTGGGCCTAATGCGCCCGACTTGGAACTCGTTGCAATGCCAAGCGGGTATAAAAATCATGGCAAGGAATTTGTGGCTAATGGAGATTTCATGAGTATCGGGGTCATTCCGCTGAGGTAAGTAAACTACCAGTTTGCCTAGCCCCACTTACCACTCGGAACGTGTAGACCCACGAGTCTAGGGAAGATCACGCTACGGAGCAACGATCCCTTCGATCCACCTGTTATTGATCCAAAGCGAGTATAAATTCCGCCCATTCAACCCAACTGTACTCACCATTATTCGATGTACCATTAGTTATCTCAGCACGCAACGCGACCTCGACACCCTTGTCAGAGGGATGCGGTTGGCGCTCCGCCTCAGTCAAGTAGAACCCCTGCGCAGCATCATCGACCAAACGGATCACTCGTCCGGTTTAGATTCTGGACTCATAGACGCAGACGACGGGGCCCTTGCGCAACAAGCCCGCGCGCGAGCCGAGACTGCATACCATCCGACTAGCACCGCGCGGATCGGATCTGTGGTTGATGCGCGACTGAGAGTATACGGGCTGGAAGGGTTGAGAGTGGCGGACTGTAGCGTGATGCCAAATATTATTTCTGGCCATACGGTGCGTAGGAATCTGGGCTAGAATAGCAATAAATTTGCTAATCTGGATTTGGCGAACATAGGCAGCAGCTGCGTTTGCGATTGGGGAGAAAGCAGCCGATATGATCAAGGCCACATATCCAGCCATCACAAAGGCTTGAATAAACAACATTTTTCTGTGCCGATATCGGGGCACCGTGTTATAGCTTTGTTGGAAAAGTGAATGGTGGAGCAAATAAGTGAAACAAAGACAGATACGCATGCCAAGATGAAGTATTCAAAGTTCATGGGGGTGGATATGAATATACCGCTTACTCTCATCTTCATTCTGGGTCGAGATGGCTGTAGAGTATACGGCAAAGCGAGACTGACGACGAACGAACGGTTCCAAACTTGATGCAATAGAAGCTTCCTAACCTTGGTCCGCTATGATACGGAAAATCCGAAATGTCCTTTGTGCGTGAGTTTTGGACCTGTGTGTTTTGCGATACCGTTAGCCAAGCATGTCTAGTAGATTCTATCCTTTCTTATTGGACAACGCGAAATCCTCCTAACTACAGAGGGTAGAAGTATACTTGGCAAGAACGTAAGCGCCGTGCATGCTTTTTCCATACAAAGGATTCTAAGCTGCGCTCGACAAAGTGAAGTTAGCAGCGACTTCATCGAACAACTGGGATCTTGCTACAACATCCTTCACGTAGGGATGAGTCGGGTATTGCTCCTGCAAATTTCTACAAGGGCGAAATAAGACCTAGGGAGAAGGTAAGACAAATAATTGCACTCACTTGAAAAGCTCTTCTCCAGCTCCAGGTTTCCCACTGAGTTCCGCTACAACCACACGTCCAACCGACGCATCAGCACTCTTGCCAACGCGTTCGGCTTCGATAAAGTCGGCATCAGCTTCGGGTAGTTGCCCCCGCACGAGGTGCGCAACTCCCTTGGCAGCAATGATGGCCGGATTTGAAGAAGAGGACAACAGTAGGGATTGCTCAGTGTAGATATACGATGCCTGCGTCGCACCAGGGCCTCCCTAAAACACAGGCTGGATAAACACAGCATAATAAGAGCACTGCCGGATCGCTCACTGTCGCCAAACCAAGGGCGGCCTCGATCAATTGGATCAATAACGAGTCATCAGCGTGCTTTTTGGCAGCCTCATACTCCTTTTTCGCGAGGTCTATCCTGTTGATAGAAATGTATGTCTGGACGGTCAAGGCAGCACTAAACCGGATCATGAATTTGTTATACCATTTAGGTAACCGGTGACTCTAGTACCCACCACTCTATATCCTTAGCCCCGGTCCCAGCTCCAAGAGTGGTAAGCGCCTCCTCGACTTCGCCCTCGCGCAAAAAAGCAGTTGCTGCGACGACCCGCACAAGTCCATTCAAAGGACCTTCCTCCCCCTCAACCTCCAAACTAGCATCTCGAAGTTCCTCTAGAGCAGAAGCAGAGTCTTGGCCTTGGACATAGTGGGCAAAGGCGCGAACGGCCTTGATGCTAGGCTCAGAATCATCTTCCGGCAAGATTGCAAGTGCAGTCGCAGCGTCTCCAAGCGCAATATGTGAACGAGCAGTATACAGGAGAGTCTGGAGATAGTCAGGAGAAGTTTGCTCGGGAAGCTGGTTTGAAGTCAGTGCACTATAGGCTCCGAGGTAGAACTGAGTTTTGAGATGGAAAAGAGAATCACTGTCCATCTTGTCGTTGAAGGGAAAGACGTGTCCAAACGGCGTGGCTGTGACAGCACTAGCGCTTGGCGCTATCCCTCGCTCTCCCCGAAATCGTTTGAGTGCAACGAGTCACCACCGATCAATTTAAGACTTAAAAAGTCAAGCGCAGAAAAGTATAAAAGCCAACTTCGCTTCTTTATTAAAGATATGCCTCACAAGGGAGTGTCGCTGTCCGCATTGCTATGGCAAAACGGCACCTCGGGCCCACCGCCTTAGCTATCTTTGTGTTCGGGAACAGAGGGAGTGTGACAGTCTCGTCCAAGATAATTTTTTGGATTTTTCTTCAGATTCGCACGCTGGGCTTGGTATCACAAACGACATTTTCAACGGCTCCCTTAGCGGAACACTCTAAATCAGCCCTCACCCGCCCCGGGTCACATGAAATCTGGACCTACCGCCTCAACGATTTGCCGAGCCATTGATCAAATCTGCCGTCGTCCCAATGGTGTGGCGCGCAACGTCCAAAGTCGGCACCTGCACCTAGACTCCAGGTACGCTTCCCTTGTGGACTGTCACCACCAAACACGAACAAGCAATCACCTTTTGCAGTCCACCTTTGTCTCAAGGAATCTTGGTCACAAACGCCGAAGGTTGGGATAACCTCCCGGTTGCCCTGTGGACTTCACATGTTCGGTGAGCTGGCGGTTCCATGCGTGGGTGTTGCATATAAGCTATGGGGACTGGCTCGAGATTAGGGGTCACTATTGTTCTGCCCCCTACTTCGTGGTCTCGTCAAATCGGAGGGTGCATTTTAGTGGCACCCACTTTCCATTGCTTCCTGTCAAAGCCACGTTCTGTACACCAGAAGTAGCATTCAACAAGGCATTGAAATATCATGCCTGGCTCCCATCTCGACCGAACCGGATTTCGCCATCTAGTGATGGGTAAGTCTACGAAAATCAATCGCCTCCCGGACCAAAATCAACCTTCTCCTTGCAGGAATTGCAACCATTACTGCCTTAATCGGAGCCATGTGGGCGTCCTCGTCATTTCTTGGGCCCATGTCCAACAAGCCTCTGGCCGAAACGCCGACTATCAAAGACACATATTCCAGTATGTTCACTATCACCTGGTTGAAGCCTTCGCGTGGGCTGACGCACTTTCAAGGAACCTCTCGATACGCTATACCTATTATCGCCCTGAACTCTTGTGTGGCCTTTATTATCGTAGTCATGAGTTTAATTGTCGACTGGCACTTCGACATTCCGCTTCCGGCTTACATGGAATACGCTTGGGTTGGCGTGGCATGGTGCATACAACTAGGTAAGAACACATAACTCGTGTCTATTATTATGCTAACGCGCGCCGTTTGGACACTACCTCAGTTTCAATCATCATCATTGCCGGCGTCGCCTCCCCTTCTGCTCTCTGCCGCACAAACGACCTGGCCCCGTCTGAGACATGGTCAAGGGGTGCTTTGTGCTCGAACTGGAAGGCAGTACTCGTCTCGTCAGTAATCACCCTCGTAGCCCGTAAGCCGCATTCGTTGCCACCCGGACCCGAGCTAATCTACGTAACATTTCCTTCAGTGACTTTCCATTTTTCTTGGCATATGTTGTTCCGTTTATGCCACAGAGCTACCTTGGCTGATCGTCCTACTACCCCTGTGAACCTATGGACCACACCCCTACCAAGGAAGTACCCCATCAATCCCTACGAGAAAGGCCAGCCACAGGCCAAGGCATCGATAGCTCTCGGCAAGGCACGCATCCCACCAGCGGACAGCTGCGTGTCTACGCCAATCACTTCCCGTACTGCATACTCCCGCCCGGAAGAGGTCACCCGGAGTTACTCCAGGTCGACAACCGCTGCGCGGGTGCCTGCGGATGACTTGGAAAAGGCAATAGCACTAGATAATGTGTCGATCGCCTCATCTAAAGTCGGAAAGACAGCCCCACCGGGACTCGATATTGCGCCCGACAGCCGAAGATCGCGCGCAACCGAGAACTGAAACCGTTCCTTTATTTTATTTTGACATTTGTTCGCCTGTAAGCCATTTGTACACTACCAACATAATCAAACTGCAGTGATACCCATCACTTCCTCTTGGGCGATGAAAAGTCGTATTCGTCCAACTATCGCGTCCTCCCTGAAATCTCGAATGAGCGCCTCGGAAAACCACACGGATCGAAAACGGGTAAAAGGTCCGCAGCGCGGGACGACCAACGCCGGCGTGCATCATGTCTGTGGGTGTATGCGATGAAGATCAGTCACGTGTAGATAACGTAGCTATTTCAGCTGTCGCCGCCGGGCTATATAAAGCCATCCAGGCTGCGCCAGGGGATCCTCATCTTCATCCCGCCTTCGATAGCTCGATATGGTTTGCAACAATCCAGCCTCTGGTCGTGCTTTGCACTCATGTGTTCGCTGTGCAGGATAACTTTATCAACCTTGCGAAGAAGGGATACGAGGCCTATGAAGCGTCTCAGCAGGGACAGCAAGGCGGGCAAGGTATAAAGTCGTGTAATTGCGATCACGTATCGGTACTCAACACCTTTCGTTGAAGGCCATGGGCAAGGTGGCCAGGGTGGCCATGGCCAAAGTGGACAGGGCGGACAAGGCGGGTTTGGACAAGGCGGCCAGGGGGGTTACAGTGGTGAGCAAATTATTGCCAACGCGCCAGTTATAGTGCATAATCCGTTATGCTTCTTAGGCTATGATCAGAGTAATCAAGTTCAAGGCGGTTATAATCAAGGCAGCCAGGGCCAAGGAGGCTATGGTCAATCCAACCAAGGCGGCGGATCTAGCCAAGGGGGCTACGGAGGTAAGTGGTTTTATCTATTGGTTTTGGGTGTTGCTTAGCTTTACCCTCAGGCAACCAAGGAGAAGGCCAGTATGGGCACAACCAGCCTAGCAGCGGGGGAGGGTATGGTTCTCATCCCGGACCAGATCGTAGGCTACTCGAGATCGACACATCCTTAACTAACTAACGATGGTCTTAGTTGACCACGATACTGTTATCCAGGGTGCGAGTCAACACGCTGGCAGCTCCGGCGACTCTTCGATGTTCGGCAGTGCCATGGGATTCGTTAAACAGAACCAGGTGTGACAATCTCGGCATGCGTGAGGATGAGATTTCTAAACCTATTGTTCTGTCTCGTGTAGTCACAGCATACACAGCCCATCGATGAACAAAACGTGCAAAACGCCCACGCTGAGGCGTACCAGAAGGGTAACGCCAGCAGCCTCGACGCTAGCTCTCTGGGATCTGCGGCCGCCATGCAGGTGAGGGAGCAGCTTTTGCTCGGAAATAACCCACGAGTGTCTTGATGACTCGGTTTGATCGCTCAGGTCCTGAAGCAGTTTACGTCTGGAGGAGGACCTTCTGGCGGGAGTGGAAACTCTCAATCTCAGCTCATTTCCCTGGCCATGGCCGAAGCGAGCAAGCTTTTTGACTCTCAAGGAAGCTCAAGTGGACAGAAGCAGGATGCTGTTAATGGCGCTGCTATGACTATTATGAAGTTATTGGTTCAGGTAATATGTCTCTTCAGTGTGAACTGTAACCAAGATGCTAACTCGGTGACACATGTGTTAGTCCAAGATGGGCGGCGCTCCTACTACTGGAGGCGGCAACAGTGGAGGGCTTGGCAGCTTGATGGGCTTGGTAAGTTGGGGTATATGCACTTCATTGGCCTAACTCATTACCTCTTCCAGGCCTCACAGTTCATGAAGTAACCCAAGCGCCGATGAATGCAACGCAGCCACATAAGTGTATTTGTGATTTGAATGAAGTATAAAAACTTTAAAACCGTGCACTGTTAAATCCGTAAATCATATATCCGCCTCGTTCATCCCAAAAAAAGCAGCATGTCTGCGCTGTGCTCTTGGTTATCCGCCTGCGCGCATCCTATTTGTTATAAATTCCGCTCGGGGGGCGGCACGGTTTTATTGTTTGATTGAAACGTGGCGAATTTCAACGGGTTTGCGTCTGAAGGGCTTTTCGAATGTGCTATAGACGTAAAGTAGACGTTTGAACCTCAGGATTGTTGATTTAAAAGTTGTCGTGTTTTATATTTATCTCTCCTGGTACTATTACTTTCAGCCGCTCTTGTTGATTACCGACGTGTAAACGTCCGTAATTATCACGTGGCAAGGGCGCAAGACCCTGGTAAAGGATCTTCCCAGTCTCACCTCGACTCATGCGCGAGCCTTCATAACGAAAAAAGTGCCAGCGTGACTTGACTCCATACCCCTATATCCTTCGTACTTCTTACTGGGAGCTCCCGAGAACCAGTCATCCTCAACTCCTCACATTCGGCTCTGCAACTATGGCTGCCAAACTCACGACTATCCCACAAGAAATTATCTCCGACATTTGCTCTCATGTCAACGATTTAGCCTCCCTTTCAGCTCTCGCCCGCACCAACTCTCACGTCAACTATGAGGCTACTCGTGCACTCTACACCACCGTCAAGCTCCTCTCCCTGGACCAGACCGTCCGGTTCTGCCGCACCGTCACTCTCCATGCCCGAACCTCGGCTGTTGGCAACTACACCCAAAGTCTTATGTTCCGTCCGCGTGCTCTACACATCGAACACTCGCCTCTCCCACCCAAACCGCACCCGGGAGTCAAGGACTACACGCCCCGTCCGACAGCATCGTTCTTTAGGTTGCTCGCGCGAGCTATCGCCGCCCTGCCGCACCTCACTACCCTTGATCTCGCTTGGGGATTTTTGTACCGTCACACCCATCCAACCTGGACCCTCGACTGGGCGGGCACGCACAAGTATTTGCAGACGTTCCGGTTAGACGGTGTCGAAGATGCGGACGCGCTCGAACGATTTTTGGCCAGGCATAGGCCGGATGCGGGGGAGGGGTGTGTTGGTATCAGGCAGTTTGAGAACCGTTCGTGGTTGGACTTGCTGGATCCGTCTTCTCCCCGAGGCGCAAGAGTCTTAAAGTCGTTTGCACCTGGGCTTTTGCCAGTTGCAAAGAGCTTTGCAGGGCCAGCGAGTATGTTACAGAGCATGGGGTCGTGCGCGAGCGCGTTGGAGAAAGCGAGAGTGTGGAGCTGGGGATATGGTAGCGCGGACGAAGAGCTTGCGGGGATCCATGAAGCCTTGGCTGGGAACGGTGAGACGATGAGGGACGAACTCAGTGGCGAAAAGCGAGAGGGATGCGGGATAATTGATTTTGCATATGTGTCCAAGACGTTGATTGAGGATGTAATTACACTAGCTGGGACGTATTTGCCGGACGTTGTGCACCTAACTATCGAGGTGAGTTTTCTTTGATTACACTAATCGAAATATCACTCACCATACATAGGGGTACGAGCTGGGTAAAACCCCTATACCTGAGAGGTTACCCAGCTTGCCTCGACTCGAGTCGATCACTGTGGTCGCACGAGCGTCCCGACCGACCGAGCAACGCTCGAAATATCCACCCGTGATCTATACTCCAGCTTCCTTCAGCGGTGACGAAGATCTTGCTATTCCACCAATGCGTGAAGGTTTCATCGCCCAGCCTGCAGATGCTCCGGAGAGGCAGGAGGCATATTCAAAGGCGTGGTTGGATTGCACGCACACGAGCACACCAAGGCTAGAAAGGGTGACGTGGAGGCCAGGTCCGAGGGACTTCCATAGTATGGGCCCATAGATGGACGGCAAACGATTGATGAGTTATAGATTTTATGTAGATTTTCGGTGGTATAGTTGGATATAATAGTACAATGGATAATAGAGCTGTATTTTTGGTTTCAGTAAATGTCACTTCAATGTGTGGGGCAACTTACTATAGTTCACAGGATTCTGGTGCGAAACTCCGGTCAAGTACCTTTGCGTTCCGGATTCGCTTGCCGCGACACCTCCTGTGCTCGCTGAACCCACTGACGGTCCTCCTCACTCATCACAGCATAGGTGACACGATTACGGGGGTCTCCTCTGGTAGCCGCAAGCGGAGAGATCCGCACAGAGTATTTCCCAGGGATGATGTTTGGTGTGGCTTGCGTGTCAGGTTGTTGTGTTTCGGAAGTCGAGTTGGCTGTACGAGACGAGACCGGGGCAGGTTTGAACGACAGAAACGGCATCCTGCTGAGCACATCACGATACCGCCGGCGGTAAAAGCGGTTGTGTAGAGAAGCAACTGAGGTAGCCGTAGCGGGAATCACAGCCGGGGTCTCTTGAGTGCGCTCTGGAGATCGTCTAGGTGGGTTTGGCACGGCCCGGTTGTTAATAAACTGTTCAACGCGATAGCCGAGTCCGGCGCCTTGAGTTTTTAGTATGGGCAAGCCGTATCGCTTGGCGGTAGCTACCGAGTTTGTTGACCCCGATCCAGCGGTGTCCGATGTTCCAGAGGGGCTCGATAGTACTTCACTTCGCCCGGTCAGAAGACTAGTATTCGCGCCAGCCTTGTCCTCAACCACCTCGATCTCCGTGGGCGCCTGTATCTTGGTTGTCTCTGCGCGCCACCACCTCCACCATAGATTCTTCTCCCTCCGTGCAGGCAGCTTCCCGAGCCAGTCTCGCTGTTCTAATAGTGAAGATAGTTCAACCGGTCCGTTCGGCTGAGATCTGTTGTTAGGTTTGGTCCGGGCTTGTTGGGAGGAGAGAAGTGCGTGGAGAGCAGGATGGAAGGGTGGAGGTCGTGCTTGTTTGGCTTGGTTGTGCGGGCCACTGAGATCTTTCAAGGCTTTCCTATCAAATATTTAATATCTAGGCATGGGTACGGCGACATAATGACGCACAAGTTTCGTTGTCGAAGAGGGCCAGAGACGCCATAGGCAAAACGGAGTGCCCAGGCTACGGCTTGTTTGGTTCCGGCATTGGCAGCGTGTAGATGGTTAAGTCTCTGGGTGCATGTAGCGGTTGGGCCTGCTGGGTTCGAAACGAGATAACAAATTCACTCACGGCTTTGGCTGTCCTTATTTTTTTGTAGCGTAGATCCTCGTCTGCAATGCGGGTGTTCCTCCTGAACCGATTTCGGATGTGGTTGGTAAAGGCAGACCTGGGATGTACATGTCAACGCGATGGAACTGAGTCGGCAG
>WSLN01000058.1:27361-38269 GCA_019677355.1 Ceratobasidium sp. 370
CGCAGAACGGACTTCAAATGTTTGTTTCTTGAGGTTTGCAATTGCCGTGAGGCCACATCTAGGCGGGTGAAAGTAAGTATAAATTTTCCAGCAGGGTCGAGCATTGAACGCACATGTCGCAGACATGCAACCTGTAGGCATCACTAGCCTCGAACAAACGCTCCTTCAAGAACCCGGCAATACCATGCGATATCATACAATCACGCTATAACGTGGGAAGTCTATTAGAAACGAGGACGAAGTGGCCCAAACAGCCTCTGGTCACTTACCTCCATTTCTCCGAAACGAAGCCCCCCATCTCGACTGCGACCCTCAACAGGCTGTCGAGTCAAAATTTGCACCGGGCCACGAGCACGGGAATGGATCTTGTCATCAACCATATGCTTGAGACGCTGGTAGTAGGTCGGGCCAAGATAGACCTGTGCCTGCAGCTTCTTTCCCGTGTGCCCATGATACATCACTTCCAAGCCGCGCGATTGATATCCCTTTTGCTTCAAAAGCTGAGAGACGGAGTCGACCGTGAGCTCGGTGAATGGTGTGGCGTCTCCTTCATTGCCCAATAGAGTGGCAACTTTGCTGAGCAGACACTCGACCAAGTGACCAATGGTCATTCGGGACGGGATGGCGTGTGGATTGATGATAAGATCAGGCGTAATTCCCTCAGCAGTAAATGGCATATCCTCCTGGCGGTAAGTTATCCCGATTGTACCCTTCTGCCCATGGCGGGAGGCGAACTTGTCGCCAGTCTGAGGGACACGTGTCGAGCGGACTCGAACCTTAACAAACTTGTGACCCTCGTGGTTGGTGGTGATGAGCACCTGATCGACGATGCCGTTCTCGGTACTCTTCAGCGGCGTGGAGACGTCGCGCTTGGTGTGGCTGCGCGTTCGTTGCCCGAGCTCCTCGCTATCCGCTTGGAGAGGCGCCGTCTTGCCGATGATGATGTCCTCGCCTGTAACACCAGTACCAGGCGCAATGAAACCGTCGCTCTCGAGTTTGTCGTACGTCCCGTGCTTCATACGCAGTGTGGTGTCTCGAGTGGGTTTCTCGAACTCCTCGAGGTTCAGGACGCCAGCCTTCTTCTCGATATCCATGTAACTTCGGTAATACATGCTGCGGAATAAGCCTCGGTCGATCGAGCTCTGGTTCATGATGACGGAATCTTCCTGGTTGTATCCGCTGTAGCACAGAATAGCAACGATAGCGTTTTGACCTGCGGGAAGTTCTCGGAACTTGAGATATTCCATCGACCGGGTTGTGGCTAGAGGCTTCTGCGGGTAGTACAGGATGTTCGCCATTGTATCCATACGAATCTGATAGTTGGTGAGGTATATACCCATGGCTTGCTTGCCCATGGCCGATTGGTAGGTATTACGGGGAGACTGATAATAGGAATCAACAAACAGACATCCTCGACACCGAATGCACTAACCTGATTATGATCAGGGAACGGAATGATGCTAGCGCAGATCCCCAAAATCATACTTGGGTGAATCTCGCAATGAGTCCAAGTGTGGATGTTAGGTACACTCTTCACTCGTGCAGTTCCAGATGGATCCCAGTCAGGGTCGTTGACGTTCGACATGTATCCGCCACCTTCGGTTCGCCGCGAGTTCTCCAAATCGTCGGGCGTCATGCTAATCATCACGGTCTCCTCCTCGTCTGCATCCAGCAATTCAATGACGCCACGCTTAACCATTTGTTTCCATTTAAACTCTTGCCCTTCGTCGTCGATACCGTTTTGTAGCCACTCGATGTGTTTCTTTTTGAGGGTGAGCTTTTGCTGCTCGTCGACGATGAAGAGTGGCCGGCAAACTCGGCCGGCGTCAGTGTACAACCGAAGCTCCTTCTCGCGAATATCCCGAACGATGCTGACTTCCGAGTTGATATGGTCCATACGCCGTAACCGGTGTAATGTTTTGACTAGATTGGGAGCATCGCGATGAATCCCAAGCCAGACACCGTTGACGAATACTTTGGTGGCGTTGCCAGGGCTGCTGGCGTTCTCTTCGAGGCTCTCCAGTCCCCACTCCTCCAAGAACTCGATAACCGGTCCAGAAAGAGACCCGACAGAGATACAGGACATTAGCGCCAGGTTTTTGACGAGACCGCATGCTTGGCCCTCAGGCGTCTCCGCAGGGCACACCATTCCCCAGTGCGTGTTGTGGAGTTGGCGAGGCTTGGCTATCTTGCCCTCACGACCAAGAGGTGTATTGCAACGCCTCAGGTGGGAAAGCGTCGAAGCGAACGTGTATCGGTTCAGTACTTGAGAGACGCCAGCTTTTGCCGACATTGACTTCTTCTGGTCGCCCCAATTGCCAGTAGCAAGTGAATATTTTAGACCGTTCGTTATCGTATTGGCCTTAACGGCCAAGCGGAGTTGGAACTCGCGGTTTGATTCGACGCACTGAAAACAGGGTACGTTAATATACTCGCGGGCGGGCATGCCATTATATTCACCTTCTGTAGATATCTGTACACGTCCTTGGTGAGCTTCCTGAACAACATGCGGAAAAGGCTGGCCAAAAGAGGACCAGCGAGATCTAGGCGCTTTTTCCCGAAATGATCCCGATCGTCGAGTTCGCGGCGTTCCAGAGCTGCAAGGAGGAGGCGATGAATCATATATCCAAAGAAAAACGCTTTCTTGGTTTCGGAGCCCTCCGCCATTGAAATATGCGGCAGCATCTCTTTCTGCAAGATCTCTTGGGCGTAACGAAGTCGTTTTTCTTTGTTGAGACCCGTCGTAGTTCCACGAGAGCCGATAAAATCAAGTGCGTGCTATGGAAAACATGAGTAGCTGATCAGCCACCACCACGACCGGACTTACAATACGCTCTTGGATGACGAAACCTTCATCAATACATGGTTTGAGCATTTCGACCATTTGGGAGTCCTGCATGTCGTAGCAGATATGCTCAAGAATATCGCGGTCTGAAGTTACGCCCAGTGCACGGAAAACAACCCAAATTGGGATGTCGTTTTTAATATAGGGAAGAGACGCTCTAATTACGTTTCCGAGCTAAAACGGTTTCAGCACTAGTTTCAGTTCTTGGCAGGGTGGACACGCATACCGTCTTGTCCTGGTTTCGATGGAACATTTTGACCTGCATGGTACTGATCGTTTTGCCGCCTTTCTCGACTGCGCTTCGAATTTCGCTCAAAAATGACACGGGCGAGGGCTGAGCCTTGGCAAACACGTAGACATGATTGCCAGCCATACGTTCCTGGGCAATCAAGACCTTTTCTGAACCATTGATGATGAAGTATCCTCCTTGGTCGAGAGGGCATTCGTTTAGGTCGTAAAGATCCTTGGACTCGAGTCCTTTCAAAATACAGAAGCCAGATCGTAACATGATTGGGACCTGATTATCATAGGTTAATCAGACGGGTTACGGTCAGTGGCGCAACACACCTTGCCGATCCAAACTTTGTCAGCCCGCTCTGCCTGCCCATCACCCTCGGGACGGAATATCGTCTCTCCGTTTTCGTCTTCGTAGCCATGCAAGACACGCTTTTCCATGTCAACATACAAAGGTGCGGAATACCTAAAACGCAGCGGCCCTGACTCGACACAAAATTAACAGATTGAGGCTAAATACGTACGTGAGGTTTCTCAAACGCGACTCCTGGGGAAAGACCGGTACGACACTACCATCTGCCTCGGTAATCGTCGGTCGGCTAAGGTAAATTTGGCCAAAGTGGATTTCGTAACGCTTCGTAGCGTCGTTTTCCGCCCCAGTATGCTGATCGCTCTGGTCAAGTATAAGGTCTGCACTCTCGTCAACCAGCTCTTGCATCGTGTTTTGCACGAACTCGTCAAACGAGTCAAGCTGTTGTCGAACAAGGCCCTTCTCGTCGAAAAACGATGTGATGATCGTCCAGCAGTCCTCCTGGGTGATTTCGTCATATTCGTCCGCTTCATAATCTACTTGCTCTTGGTAGTCTTCATAGTCCTGACTATAGGCACCGTAACCAGCTGAGTTTTATTGTAGTTATGAGTTATCAGATCAGTTCGGAAAATGGAAGCCGACCAACCTCCACTCATACCGTCCGGAAAACGAGGGCAAGTGGAAGTATGCAAGCAACGTGCTTACGCTTAAAACTAATCGGGCGGGAAGAATAAAAAATAGTGTTATTGTGGCTTTTCGGTGCAATGCGTCGACGTAACAGGCGGAGACTGTCGGCAGGCAAAACTCACAGGGGGAAACCTAGCCACCACAACGACTGTTGTGGACGCAAGAAGGATTACTCACCTAATGTCACGTGATCGAATTCGATCACACGTCAAATTTCAAATATGTGAGCTGCCTTTAGAATTCAACCCCGTGTCATCGCCTCGGACCTACAAAGTGCTCTAGCGGCTTCTTTGGTTGTATTTCTAGGTACCGTTGACCCTCACACCGTGATGATGCTCGGATCAGCTGCTTTAAAACCGCTCAGGCCCACTTACCCCGGATCCACAGGTCGTTTGTTGCAAAACTTGAATTAATGTCGTGGTCAATTGAACTCAGCCATTATTAGCTCCTTTATCTTGGTTCTGATAACAAATACGGTTTTGTCCACCTGATTGCTATCGAATTAATCAGCAGGCTCGTATTTGCGGGTCAGAAAAGCAGTTGCTTCGGATACATACTGCTAGTCACACTGTTGTGTTTTGTCTCTTAAGCTCTCCTGCGCGCCGCTGGATCGTTTACCTAAATCATCTGGGGTTGGTTCTCTTAGATGCGTAGCTTTTCCTGCTGCAAATGCCAAAGCCCACGGGCACAACCGGCCTGAGGTAAGAGTCTTGAGTTGTAGCTTCGATTCTGGGGAGAGCAGCACCGTTGAAACTCCGACGTTCTCCGGTGAGGCCTTTATGTTTGAGGCTTGCATACAATAAAAAAATATGTTCCGCCTGGCCCGCATGACATGTCGTAAATCCCTCTGTGCGCCATGTCCCTCCTGCCCTGACCAGCTCCCGTTCCCCATATCCTTTCGACGACCAGTCGACTTGAGCAGCGTTAACTACCAACATGCCCTCTCCCAAGACCCGAATTCGCACGTAGACCGGCGTTGCTAGCCGCCCTGGTTGTCCTGGGTTGTTTGGTCGAGCGATCTTCAGCAAACTCTGAGCAAAATACTTTCCCCCCCCTACTGCGATGCCCGCCCAAACGACATACTGGCGCCACCTGGACGGGAGCGGTGGTTGCAGCATATTCATGGTATGTGAGGCGCCATACACGCCTGATTGCGCAGCTGAAACCCTCTAGCCCTCCATCAATAACCCCCTGGTTTCCACCATCCTCACTTGATCATGCCTGATATATTGGTGCTATTCTATAGGTAGGACTCGAGACTCGAGCTCTCAATCGGACGTACGTGAACTCAGAGCAGACTAGGTGTCAGGTTAGAGCCGTCTACACGAGTTTACGGGCTGGATGCTGTTGCTGTTGCTCAGTCCCCCCTCCTCGACTCTAATCATTGCGGAGCTGAACCTGCTGATAGGCATATCACATTTCCTCCACCGGATCGTCTCCATTGTTCCTTCGATGCATAACACAAATACAATGTCAGTAAAAAAAATAATACTTGGGGTCGTATTGGGCCTCCCTCCTATTGTGACCAATGCTCGGACAACAGCAACAGGTCCAAAGTGGAGCAGACCATCGGAGTGCGAAATCGCATCGTGTATAGGTGGGAACCATAGAGCTCGGCGATCGGTTTCCCAATATACGTGAGGCATAGGCCCTCCTTCGAGGCTGTCGTCAGCCCTAACCCTTGTTCGCCTAGACCAAAGCAAGAGCTGTCTTGGACTGGGCAGAAACCTAGCGCGAAACACAACCCCTATCGAGGCCACACTTTCGACCAAGTTGGCCTACCAGTTTCCTCCGGAACAACACTAAATCTCCCTAACTATAATTGTCAGGTGCGTATAGCTGTGCTCTTGCTCTGTGGGCGTGCTAACTCAGCTTTCGACGTACGGGAAATATATGTATAACCCCAGACCTGAGAATTACAGGCAATCACTCTCTATTTCGTTATTCCTTTTACTCCCGCCTATACCCCATTAAACAAAACGTAGATCTTCGGCCGTGGCGATGTCGCAGGCTCCGCCTGCTAAAGGAGCTCCCAGCACGCCGGGATCAGGAGGAAACAGTGACTCGGACGACGTGGGCGGTAAGCATTACTAGCTTTATATGCATAGGCCTGGAATAAATGCTTATACCCCTTTCAGACGACAATCCCCAGGCGTCCGAGAAGGTATTGGGCAAACGGCGAGCTCGTACACCACCCGGAGCCGCCGCGTTGGAACTCCAAGAAGAGGAATCGCTGAGCGACGCCGACGCTGACTGGGAGCCCGAGTACGAAGATGAGACTATGCAGCCAAGCGTTACAATAGGGGGCTCTGCGCCCAAGTTCGCTCGTCTGACATTAGAACCTGAAGAGGAACTGTCCGGACAACGAGCCTCCCCCCAGCCAGGTCCAAGTACCACCCGAGGGGCTAGAGGAATCAAACCTGTCCGCCGGCGGACTCCCCGTACACGGGCTGCGGGCAAGGAAGGTTCACCGACCGAGCTCGACGCTCTGCCATACGAAGCTCCAAACTTCACGTGTGGGTGGAGACCTTTGCAGTATCCCAATAGCTCGCCCTGCCATGAGTCATGCACGCGGCTTTCCGACCTCCGTCGCCACCAACGGCCGCACTTCGAGGTTGATTTGGAGTATGCAAAAGAGCATTTGGATGCGGAGGCAGTAGCCAAAGCGCAAGCCGCCATTGACAAGTGCGCTGGACGAGGACAATCGTATGCCTGCGAAGTCTGTGGCAAAGTTTATTCCCGACTCGATGCGGTCGCTCGCCATCGGCAACAGCCTCAAGGTAAACGATGCAAGTATGTATTATTTGTCCAAATATGCGCCCCAGGGTTGATATTAGTGTTTTCTCCACCAGCACCATATATAAGCAGAGACGCGCGGCCGAAAAGCGTGCTAAAGAGAGTCAAGAAGCAGAAGAGAAGATGGAGGTTGAGCATGTAGATGAGAGGGACGAGGAGAAAGATGAGAGAATGGATGAAGGAAAGGACGAGTGAGCGAATTCAGACAAAGTGTGGTTGGAACGATTTATCGTCTTCATTACACTGGCAGCCGAGGTCCAACTGCGAACTTCATTAACCTACGTATCGTTTATCAGTATCATATATATGTATGGTTATTCTGTCCTCTTGGAAAGCTAAAGCATGCGTGTTGTACACGTGCCCGCGCTTTTGTTTGTTTGTTTGTTTGACCAGCACTACCGTCGCCTATGCCGCCTGGACGCCTAGAGCCACTGCTGCATCACCCATAACTTGCACGCTTTTCAACATCTGAACACCAAGATTTCAGACCGTGGCTGTGCACCACATTTAAAATAGGCGCAAAGTGGCGCCCACCCTGAGCCCTAGATGGTGGATGATGTTCGTTTTATGACGTCAACGTCAATGACGTGCGTACAAGCCACTATAAAGGTCCCTTTGGCGCACCCCATGCATCACCACGCCCCTGCGACATACTCTCGCCAGATACCTGAGTCTCTACTAGAATGTCTAACCCTATCGTTGCCTCCGTGCAGACCGCTGCATACGGTGTTGAGTGAGTTCCACGAAACTCGGGGCCCGATTCACTAATCCAAGTTCTGTACGTTAGGCGCGCCAAGCAAGAGGCTGGGTCTGCTCACAATACTACCAATGCCGCTACGGCGGGGACGCATGACGACTTCCAGGCCAAGGTAATGCTCCTTGTTGGGATTTGACACGGAAATGTAGCCTGACCCGTTATCCCTCAGGTCGATGCTGCAGCCAATGATGCTCATATCAAGAAAGAAGCTGCTGTCTCTGAGGGCAAAGCTGATGTTGAGCAGGCTAAGGCTACCACAGCATCATACCTCGATCAGGCTCGTGGTCTAGCCGATACGGCCCTTGGAACGGCTCAGTCCTACGTAGTCGCTGGTCAAGAGCGCCTTGGCGCCACTACGACTCACTCCACGGCTCATATTAGGAGCACGGGAGCTGAGGGGCCCAAACAGAGTGGCTTTACAAATGCTCTTAGCGGCGTTGCGATTTCGGCTCTAGAGACGACCAGAGGAGTTCTCGCGACAGCTCAGGAGAAGCTCGCCGCCACTGGTCGGGCTGCCAAACCCCACGTCGAGTCCGCCCAAGCTGCTCCCCAACCTCATATCGATGTTGCAACTGAGACGGTCAAGCCTCATGTGGAAACCGCACAGGCTGTTACACAACCGCATATTGAGACCGCCAAACAGGCGCTACCAAACACGATTGTCGATACTTCAACACCCTCTTCTACTGCGGCTACCACTGGGTCCACCTCCACCAGCTCGACCACAACTGCACCTAACTCCAGTATCTCTCCTTCGACGATTACTTACCCATCCGAGCCAAAGACAGAGTCCCACCACGTGACGACGGAGGCGAGCGCTACTTCAGAACGAGTCGATGATAAAGCTGTAGAGAAGTTGGCTGATAACCTGACATCTATGAAAGTTACTGATGCTGCCCCGGCTTCTGCTTTCTAATGGTTGGAATTGTGGTTGGTCTTTGCTATACCCGTTCTAAGATATTGTCGCCTCAATTTATCAAAGTAAATCATGTTACCGATTAAATCCCGAATCTGCGAGCAGATCCAAGAAAACCACATGTATTTGGGCATAGGCCAGGTACAAATCACACCGCACATCACCGGACATGAGCAGGCTGAGGGCGGCCGATAATAGCAAAAGCAAATAGACATGCCGGGAGACGGCTTCCTTATGGTAGCCGTCGTCAACTTGCGAATCAATTTCGACGAATAACATCATCGGGGCGTGTGCAAGTAATGGAGCATTATGGGACTGAGCATTGATTAGGACGTTCACGATTTCAGCAAGCAACGTTATTGAAGCTATTAACGTGATTGATGTCGAAAAATGTACCCTGGGGAGTAGTAAAAGATTTTGATCAGCTTCCCCGCCCTCCCTGGACCCCCTTTATATCAACGGTGACAATGGGCTCATACGTTATTATTGCTTGTAACGCGAAGCATGGTGGTGTGTTAAATAGCGGAAACTATAGGCTTGAGTCTATGGATAAGCGGTATGATCAGGGGCCAATTCCATTTCATCTCGCCGTCAAACATTTGCTGGATATATGCGCCCCAATGTACCCCTGGACACCGACCCTTTCACATGTACTGCTGCGAACCATCACCTCATACATTTATCCGCTACACAAGTGATAGAGACTAGACTGTATGCGGAATCGTACCCACCATCATAGAAGCCATCAACGATAAACCGGTACTCTCTACGGTGAACTTTCAGGGTTCACTTTGAGTCTATTATTTCAAAGAGTGTCTGATAGCTTACGCCCTGCCTGTGCAGGCGCCCCACATCGCAGTAAATGTGAATGCTGTTGTGTAGCTCGATCGAAGCACTTAGTGGAGCGGGTGTGTGGTATGCGGGGCCACGAAAGTCTCAATGGGTAGGGAGTTTATGGATTGCTCGGCGGTATGCAAACGAGTGACTGGGGCACTGACCCCGCGAGCCGTGCTAGTAGGGTGGGCGGTAAAAGTTCAGGCCGTCGCCCATTATGTACTGTCAGCGAGTTCGTGAGGAAGTACGCACGAGTGCTCACGAGTGAGCGGTCAAACACACCCTCATTGGTTTTGAGGACCCGTCATACTCGTGAGCGCTCGCCGAGCGCTCGCCGAGCATTTTAGGACCGTCCCTAGACAGGGGACCGGGCTCGAAGGACTCGAGTCGCTCGGGTCGCTCTTCGGGCACTCTGGTAGAGGGGGGGCATTTTCCTGATGATCATTCGGATGCAGCTAAGCACTCCTCTTGCTCCCTCCACAGACGTGTCGTACCAGAGGGTACTTATACAAGGTGCCAAGAAAAAATCGGAATATGAACGGATCAGCCACGTTTACCAGGCCCTCCTCCATACTTATCCAGGCCTTCAAGTGTTGTTGGAGAAACTTCACGTGACTGACCACCCCAGAAAAAAGCAGCAGCATTGTTCGTTTCTTACCTTGGTGCACCGCTATCTTGATTTCCCCTTTACCACCTGAATGCCTCCCACCACTGAAGTACTGGGAACTGCTGAGAAAAATGACCTTGCTCTTCATCCGTATTCAATACCTACGCTTACTCTAACCTCAAGCGACGGTGCTGATGTCGGGAAGTCTGTGTTTTACGCTCTTCTTTGTCGCTCAGTACCAAGTCTATCACTGCCATGGAGCTAAGAAGGGATATTGCGTTTCAACTAGCGGTATCTTCTTGAACACACGAGGCTCTACACACTTGCCGGGTTCTCAGTGCTCCGAGTCGGGGCGCCTGTTTGCCACCCAGCCAATTCTGGTTACTTCGCGAAGATTTGTCCCTTCTATCTGAGCCTTACCTCTCGCCTATCTCTTCCGCCGTTCACTACCGCCGGCGGACGCTACACATCACCTGTCTCCCTAGGAACGCGACTTGTGTTCGAACTGTCCACTCCTAAAACACATGTTGTGACTGAGATATGCACCACACTTGCGGCTCTGCGGATCTCGATTGTGACCATGAAAGTTGCCCATGATGATCCCAATAGGCATTGTCCCTGCTAACTCGTTTGTTCTTGTCTCAAGGACACATTCGTTCCTTGATGCTCGTCCTAGGTGGGTGCCAAAAGGCAATGCGCTAACGAGATGCTACTCTATGTGTTCGGTCCAGTTGTCGCTGAGTTGAAATATTCTCAGGCTCCCTTGTCATCATTAGCCTGAAATGTCACAAGTTTCAACAGTCCCATAACCCTTTGTCTTTAGTATCACACAAATCACAGTAAAATTAAGTGCTGGTCTCTAAAAAGATTGACCGTAAAGTATTAGTTGGGCAGTCGGAGTCCAAAATGAACAATAAAGATA
>WSLN01000059.1:0-26277 GCA_019677355.1 Ceratobasidium sp. 370
GTTGGGATGAAAGAGCTTGGCGGCAACAGCAGTCGGTAGCATTGGGCTCGCATTTCTTAGCACATTGGTATTGCTTGTTAGCAAGGTGAGCAAGGTTTCGCTCAATCAAGATGTTTTTCATTCCCTTGAACCAGGACGGCATCATTAGATGTGTAGATAGGAAGTAGAAGGACTGTGGTGTGCCGTCCTCAAAGTGGCCATCCTCCATTTTGATCTGTGTTGTAGTGTTTTTTGAATTGACTGAGTCGAAAGTGAAGTCCTTCTTGGGGCGTTTAGTCATGTATAGGGCTGAAACCGCACCAACAGGGTGTTTGGCATGGGATGGCGCGTTGTCGTACACAAAGACATGCGTCTGGTCGGGAAATTCCTCCTCGACAAGTTTTATTGCATCACGGAGCTGTGATGCAACACCTTGGTTCACCCACCAGCCATCTCAATTTACACCAGCATGAAAGATTACACAGGCGCTGGCTCTTTTGTTTTGTGAGTTCTGATGACCAATCAGATCACTGATCTTGGACTCACCCGTTCTTGCCTCGCAGCCACCCTTGCTCCTTCGACACGTAGTCCGCTATCATCACAGAGTTTCCCTCCCCCTTCTGAGCTGGTATTGGGTGTTCTCCTATAAAAACCCAGCGCTGAAGTTGACAGTCATGCGCATAGAAGGTGGATTCGTCATGGAACCACACGATGACTTGTTTCTCGCCAGCGCGAAGCACCAGCAACTGCTCGGGGTCCAAGGTGAGACCATCCTGTGTATAGCTGACCATGCGACTTTCAAGCTCCTTCCATGCAGGTATATATTTCGTTTGCCGGTACGCCACCACATCCTCTCTCTCATGCCCATCATAGTACTGGCCTTTCGGCTCCCTTCCCCATTTGTATCCCGATCTGTGCAGCCAACGCTCTGCTGTACGAACGCTAATAGATCTGCGTAGGCCAAGCCTTTTGTGCACGTCAGGATCATTCAAGAATTCGACGATATGCACTGCTGTTATGTATTTGCCGACATGCAAGCAGTGGAGTCGGATTTCGGCAGTGATATCCTCATCCTCGAGGGCAGGAACGTTCCACCAGCCGTACCAGTCAATAGGTAAGTCGCCTTTATCAATATAAACATGTATCCAGCCACGAATTGACCATGTGTATGCACCTCCACGTTTTTGCCCAATGGCTGCCCACATTGACGCTTTTGTGAATGTGACATTCGATCCCAGGTAGTACACAAGGCATGCTTGCATGGCCATATATCACTGAATAGTGAGTCGCTTCAGCTTTTTGGATCAATATCCCTTGCCTGAGGACTCAGGCGAATCAAGTAGCTCCGATATCTTGGCTAACACGGCCTCCCCAGAGGTGAGTGGTTGATTTGACTGGTGCCAGGTTGGACCTTTGGGCTCTGGCACCGACGTCTTTGTTGACGGTCTGTTTGCTGACTCGTCATCACAGTGAGACTTTGCACATGGCGTGGGTGTGTCTCATGGCACGGATATGCTATGGCCTGGTATATGCTGTCAGTATGTGTGTTTTCCTCCATTCATTCCCTGAACTTACCTGGCCTCCTCCTTTTCATTTTTTGTTATGCTAACGACTGTTTTTCCCGTTGACTTTGTGCGCAATTCAAGATGGTTGTGTTGGCTCAACGCTTTCTGTGTTGCTTTCTGTATCGCTTAAGTATTAATGATTGATTAGTTGAGCAACGTTCAAACTAATTACTGCTGTCCGTGCCTGACTAAGGTTGGCAATGTTCTGCAATCTTTTGCGAGTAAATGGCATTGTGGGGGGATGATAATGTATATGTGAACCCCCTGGAGCCTCCCACTAATGGTTTGGGTGGTGAGATCGTAATTGATCGCCTGCGCATGACGCACATACACACTGATCCCTCTGGGCAGCTCGGTGTAACAATGAACAAATTAAATTGAACGTATATACATAATGCGGAGCGGGATATGGGGGGGTTATGTAGCGCAATTAACAAACGACACACAGATGCTCGTTATTGCTGTTTTAGGACACAAGCACTTACACCTGTGGTTTTTGAGAGTCGTCAGCTTTAGTTACAAGGCTGTAAAGCTGTGGGGCGACTTGCTGACTAAGTCGGGCGCTTAGCCAATGATCATGTGACGTGCTTAGTCACTTGCCCCTTGCCCCTAGTTACAAGGCTGTAAAGCTGTGGGGGTGACCTGCTGACTTAGCCGGGCACTTAGGTCACATGATCGGTTAAGTGCTTTGTTTGGCTTTGGATAAAATACAATAAAAACAGGTAAAATCCCTACTATCCATCATACTTATTATATAAGTCATGACAATTTGCCTAAATTTGCCTAAATTAAGATCCTAGGATCCTAATTATATTCCCAGTTGTTCCTGATGTACCTCCAATGCCTAATTTGGTCTCATTTGGTCTCATTACACCCAAACCACCCCCCATTTTCATTACACCCTGGGTTTTCCCCAAGTTCATCAATCCTCACTATACCCCACCCCAACTTGACACCTTTGATTAACCGGCTGGACTAAACGTGGAAGAACAAGATATATTCAACCTAGGACAAACCCCCCAAAGTGGAACCAGGTACAGTTGTGTTGATACCAAGTGCTGCCGCCGGTTGAACAGCAGGAATATCTATCAAAGCTAGGGTACCCCCAAGCGATGCAGAATCACCCACCACCGTTGAACTGCGCGTCCGCTTACATTGATTGCAGATGGCGGCCTGCGTGACGTCAGGATCGATCATCCTCTGCCCATCCTCCGACCAGAAGCAGGGTGAATATCGAGTATCACAGCCCTTGCACTTGACGCCGGCGCCATGTTCAGGGTCCTCAAGGTATGTTTGAGCCACAGAGGTAGTCGGCAAAAACCCCTGCGCCCGTAGGAGCGTATCAAGTCGTTTGGCCTTGCGCAGGAGACCATACGAATGCGACACGGAGACCTGTTTGTAAGTGCGACAGTAAAGTTGCAAGGCCGACTGGAGAGCAGATAAGCGCAAAGTTCTACGAGTCCGCCGAGAGCGCACCTCTCCACTTGTGTTCAAAGCACATATTTCAAACGACGGCCGAGGAGCGACCGGGTGCGCCTTGCATCGAATGAGGGCTTTCATTACCCCAGTCTCTCCACGAAAGTCGATGATCGTAGCCGGGTCACGCCTCGTGTTCTTTGACTACATGTCCTTGTGTTAAGTGCAAGATAACAATTGGCCGAGACAGACGCTCACCGGCCGAACTTCAAACCCGAATGCGTGGCCTGCGAGCCAAGCGCACGAAACATGGAATTGCGCACCACATCCAGATGCACAACTCACAACTGCTCCTCCCTCTTGCCGGCATATCGAGCATTCCTAGAGATAGCACATGAGATTCCCATCCTAGCCGCATGATAGCCACTATCACGCACAGACGCCCATCGAGCATCAGACACAGAGCTAATCCCCTCCACCAATCGAAGACGACTCGCATCGGTAAAACTAGTTTCAGGGACGAATACGGAGCACAGAGCGTGCACCCAGCCGCGGCCCTCTGTAGGCTTAGACAATCTCAAAACGGTGCTCGCTAAAGCGTTTTGCTTGCTCTGGAGTTTGTCATTGGGGGTTCTCGGACAGAGTAAACAATCTGGATTCTGGAAAGAAAATTAACAATGTCCGTATGATGCTAAGATGGCCAGACGGGTTACCAGTGACGACTCCTGCGACTTTTGGTTTTGGCAGAGCTCACACAACCAGGTCTCGGTCGCGGCCACCTCATCAGTAACCCCGTACATGGCTAAAGGCAGATTAGCGAGCGATGAAGTGGGAAGCACACCAGAACTTACCCGCATGGACGGTCACTGCACACTGGGCACACTGGACAACTCGGCCAGCGGGGCCGCTCTTTTTGCAGCAGCAACACACGTGTTGTGGCCGCACGACTGGTGGCGGCGAGGGACCGCGAGATGCGGATACCTGAAGGAACTTTGTGGGCTTGGATATCGCAATGGCGTGCGGCACATACCTTGGTTCGTTTGACGGGAGGCTGAGGGGTATTTTCTCGTTTTTCGACGCCATTGCCTTTCTTGGACTCCTCGACGCGACCCGAACGGATATCGCCATATTTTCGCCAGGAGATACCACATTGATCGCACATGACCTCGCTTGGCAATCCCCGAGGCGCCTTCCACCAAACGCCCGACTCTTTTGTTCGACACGCTCCACAAACCTGGCGAGGTACATCGCCTCCGAACCCGTAAACAGAGCTTTCATCGTCGCTGCTGGGCGACCGACTTCGTTTCAGGGAAACGTTCCGTCCGGCGAGTGCCGAGTTGGATCGAGATTGCCGGTGTTCTTCGCCTAGTCGGTCACTGTGATATTTCCAGCGCACGCACTCTTGGAAATCAAATCTCGCTTACTTTTTCCAGTGACCGTAATAACGAACCACCTCATACACGGAGCGGGTGCGGATGCCCTCCTTGATAGCTCGTACCTCTGGCCCGTGTTGTTTGATTCCCTTCTCGAATTGTTCGACCTCCTCCGACGTCCAATCCTTGTCCCAGAAGCGAGTATCTCGGGCTTGCCACTGGCCAGCGAGTTAGGTTCGGCACTAATACGATTATGCTATCCTTACCTTGCGCGGCCGAGTGGTGGAAGTGAAGCGTTGGGTTATGCCGAGGTGAGTGAGACTGTATCGGCGAGCAGACTCTTCCAGAAAATCGACACCACGCTGCATGACTGGCTTCGGCCACAATTGTCGGTGGAATGCCTCGACTAAAATGCGTTCTAGCTAAGGTCATCTGACATCAGGGTGTGAACCATCGTACGTACATCCATCCACTGTTGGCAAGGTAAAATTAGTACCTAAACACTAGGTGAGCAACAAATTGACCGACTCTGCTCTGGTGTCATGTTCGAAATAATGCTCATCATCTCGATCGTGTCCTCTCCGCCTCGTTCGGGAATACCATCTGGTGTTTGACTAGGCTGTGGCGAGTCCCGGGAACTTGGCGGCGTCCAAGGACCAACAACTGCCTGGAAACGAGGGCCGACCCGAGTGGCGGCTTTGGGGAAGATGAGATCATCGGGGTCTGTGACACTATGAATAAGAGCGATCCTGGGAAAACAAGTACAAACTAACCGAGAGTGTCCTCGGCTACTGTATATTGTCTTGATGGTTACGCTGCCGCATCAGAACTGACCGAAACCAACGAAGAAACGCGACTCACCCGAAATACCTAAACGGCCACATCTTGAAGTATCGGTCCTCGGAGTTGATATCGCGAAGACTTGGAATACTGCTAATCCCAGCAAGGCTACGGGATTTGGACATGGTTCGGGAGGGTCGAACCTTGGCAGGTGTCGCATTTCGCCCACTAGCCTGACCGAGTTGCTCGTCGTGTTGTCGAGAGCAGGCGCCGCAAGTCCAGCCATACCCTTTCGCGGGCTTGGCAACGAGCGGGGGGTTGACACATGCCATGTGGAAGTAGCATTTACATGTATCACACCGCACAGAGTCATGCCTAGCCAAACAAGGTCGTCAGGATTTGCGGTGTATTCATAAATCAGCGAGCTCACGAGGGAGCCCATTTTTCGCATGTCTCGCATAGCCGCAAGGTGTCAGTCAAATCCCCAATGACATCGCGCTCAGCGACAACAAACTCATAGCGCGACTGTAACACCTCGCGAATTTCGGGGGGCACTATGAGATCCTCAGTCTTTTACCTAGCGACAAGCAGGATAAGCCTTACAGTTTGTCACATCAGCCGACCTCAACACATCAAATTCCTTCCGAATGTACGGATCAAAAACACGCTGGAAGTAAAAGTGGTCGGGTTTTCGTTTCCAAACTTGCAAGTCGGCAATCTTGTCCTTGTGTCGCACGCGGCATTTCGCCCGGAGGTGAGAGACAGGTTGAACTTCGGAAAAGATAGCAGCGAGCAAGAGCCGGGGATCGGCGTTTGGACGATCGTTCAAGTCGCTAGGGCGGTAGTACCAGGCCAAGCGCACGCGAGTGTATAGTTCTCTGGACTTTCCCCGCGAGCGAGTAGCGCCCTCATCAGGGAGAAATTCCATGATGCGGGCGATGTTGTAAGGAATACCGTCGCGATGTGGCCACGGAGGAGACACATAGACGTGGTCTACAAGCAGATTAAGTACCTTGTTGCGCTCCAAACCGAAAAAACGCACCATTGATGTATACGGTCTCGCCATTGGATATCCTCAACGAAGGACCTTGGCTACCAGAGACCATTTTGTCGTAGCCACGTGGTCCGGACAGTATGATGGAGGCCGTTAAATTCTCCCAAGTAGCTTTATATCAAGACTCGCAGCCGAGGAAACAGGAACAGAGGAGTCTAGGTCAAGCGCACGAGTGGGCAGCAGATGTGGTGGCACAGAGGCGAAACGCCGACATGGGCAGCACGTGACGAGCGGCTATGCCGGCAGCCCTGAATTCCGAATAGGATTTCTCCCAGGGTCCGGATCGATATCGCGATGGTGACGATCTTTGGCCTGGCCGAGTGGGGTGAGAACGGCGTGGGAAGGTCCGTGCCGTATATCAACCAAGCTCCCGTCCAGGTCCTGCACACGTCTCTCACCTCTCTACAATGGCAGTCAAAGTCGGAATCAATGGGTGCGTGCGCTGTCTCTGTTCTGTCCCCATACTAACACTCCACCTGCAGATTTGGTATGTGTTTCCAGCGCATTCATTCCGCCACACCGCTTAGTACCTTCCTTGCCAAGGTCGCATTGGCCGCATTGTCTTGCGCAATGCTCTCGAGAACAAGGAAATTGAGGTGGTCGCCGTGAACGAGTAGGTGTACTTCGCATATATGATGCCGAGCAGTGATTGAGCGCGCCGAACAGTCCATTCATTGATCTCAAATATATGGTGCGCCCAGCCCTTGGAGGCGTTACGCACTCGCTAACCTGTCATTTCTAGGCGTACATGTTCAAGTACGATTCAACCCACGGCCGCTTCAAGGGCTCTGTCGAGGTCCAGGATGGCAAGCTTGTGGTCGAGGGTCATCCTATCACCGTCTTCGGCGAGCGTGACCCCGCCAACATTAAGTGGAGCAGTGTTGGTGCCGAGTATATTGTCGAGTCTACCGTAAGCCTTCCCCTGCTCAACCAGCTCGGCGTGCCGCTTATCGACCTCACCAGGGTGTTTTCACTACCACTGCCGCGTAAGCAACTCTGAGCACGGACGTATGCCCAAGCTTATCTCTGTGTAGTGCCGAGAAGCACATCACTTCCGGAGGTGCCAAGAAGGTCATCATATCCGCTCCCTCTGCCGACGCCCCAATGTTCGTCTGTGGCGTCAACCTACCGGCTTACGACCCTTCCAAACATCACGTTGTATGTCGCCCCTTTCACTCAATCACTGGGCATATACTAAAGTTCTTGCGCAGATCTCGAACGCATCTTGCACTACCAACTGTCTTGCCCCTCTTGCCAAGGTCATCAACGACAATTTCGGCATCGTCGAGGGCTTGATGACCACGGTTCACGCCACCACCGCCACCCAAAA
This sequence comes from Ceratobasidium sp. 370, assembly GCA_019677355.1. Taxonomy (NCBI): domain Eukaryota; kingdom Fungi; phylum Basidiomycota; class Agaricomycetes; order Cantharellales; family Ceratobasidiaceae; genus Ceratobasidium; species Ceratobasidium sp. 370. The sequence continues at coordinate 7,498 of WSLN01000059.1, forward strand.
GACGTGAGCGGCCCATTCAATTGGCTAGGCCTTTTTGCTAATTTTGCATTGTATAGCGTGGATGGCCCGTCCTCCAAAGACTGGCGTGGTGGCCGTGGTGCGGGTGGTAACATTATCCCCTCCTCCACGGGTGCGGCCAAGGCAGTGGGCAAGGTCATCCCAGCGCTCAACGGCAAGCTCACGTAAGTGCCTCCGAACTATGACTCAACTATCTTACTGAGCCCGTCTATCAGCGGTCTTGCCTTCCGTGTTCCCACGGCTGATGTCTCTGTGGTCGATCTGGTCGCTCGGCTGGAGAAGCCGGCCTCGTACGATGAAATCAAAAAGGTCATGAAGGCGGCATCGGAGGGCGAGTACAAGGTAGTATATGCTTAATCACATGTAGCACTCGTATCTCACCGGTTTATAGGGCATCCTCGGCTACACTGAAGATAGCGTTGTCTCGTCGGACTTTATCGGCGAGCCCGCATCGTCCGTCTTTGACGCCGCGGCCGGAATCAGCCTCAACCCCAACTTTGTCAAGCTCGTCAGCTGGTACGACAACGAATGGGGCTACTCCAAGCGCGTGTGCGACCTCCTCGTCTATGCCGCCCAGCAGGATGCCAAGGCCAAGTAAACTAGAGTTGTGGCGTGTACCCATCGCGGATTGTACTTCTGTGTCCATGAATGAAATCTCAATTGTAATCAGCCTTTCTGGTGTTGAATTAAGTATGCTTGGTGGCCCGGATTTCAGCGTGAGAACGGATCATGCGATATGGGGCGAGTCACGTGGATCATCACAAACCCTTACTCTATCACTGGATTCTTTGCACTCAGCGTCGACATCAGAGCCGCAACAGATTTCTACATATGACTACGCGTACGACTCGTAGGTCGAGCAATGCTCACCTGAGCGTCACAAGGGCACTGAATGCGAGGAGATCAAGTAGGCGCGCCAAGAAAGGGGCTCAGGTACAAAGATTTTGATATGCTGGTAGCACGGTTAACCACCTTTTCAGGACGATACGTGTACTTGTGGTGAAGAGTGTGCTGGCACACCCATGCTCAGGTGTGGGGTCTGCCATCGCTGGTAAGTTATCGGCACTCAGGGGCGCAGACACTTTAGCTCATGACTGAGCTAGGTATCATTTTCGGTGTGTCGAGTTGGCTGAGCGTGACGCCGAAGACTTGGGTGAGTTTGGATGATCCTTGCGCGCCGATAACATTCTCATTGTTCTCCTAGCCTTCTATGTCTGTCCCACCTGCACGACTGCGACCGGGAAAGTGAGCCGAGGTGAGTGCGAGGATTCGGCTTGCGTCTATAAATCATGCACCTGCTTGAATTACCTCGTTACTGTACAATTTCTGCAAACAACCCGTGTAAATATTCATTTCCCATATCGGTGGCCGCCTTATCCGTTTTGCATGACATTGTCGTGGATCATGAGAGTGCGCCACCACCGAGCGCGAGTGGCGAGCGTGCCTTTGCTTGATGATCACGCGACACATCGTCTTGTTGTTTTCGTCAACACCCAGTGGCTTAATCTGAAACTAACCAACGCTTGCTGCTGCACAGAGCTCTGGGAACTGGATGACAATGAGATCCCCGAGATACAAGTTGAAGAAGACCCAGCAGCGGCTGAGCCACCTTTCCCGCACTCGAGTGATGACGAGGGATCGGAGGATAACTTTGTTGAAGAAGTTGTGAGTCATTTGTTGCTCCGGTGTTCGTGTGGCATTGACCTTTTCTCCGCCAGCCGGCTCCAATTCCGGACACCGCCAGCGATCATTCAGAGGATGAAACGATTGGCGCGAGGGCACACCGGCGCAGCGCTCGAAAACGCAAGAGCATCTCCAAGCAAGTCGATGGGCCAGCCAAGCGATATAAACGCGAAGAACGGACGAGTTCGCCAAGTCCTGCCGACTCTGCTGAGGATCCAATCCGGAAGTCATGCCTCAAGATATTGGTCAATCTTCTGACCCCGATTTTCTCGGAGCGATTGCCTGAAGAACCTGACCCTCCAGCGGAGAGCCAAAACGCTGAGCAGTTTGCCACTGCTTTGGAAGCGTGTGTGTTCGAGATCTACGCGGAGCAAGGTGACTTTGGTGAAAAGACTCCTGGCAATAAGTACAAGTGAGTTCGTCTTTCCGATCTACGACTTGGTGTAACTCTGGCTGCTTTAGGGAGAGGGTGCGCATGCTCAATTTCAACCTGGGTAAAAGAGATCGACAAGAGCTGCGAAAGAGTATACGCGTTGGCCAAATCACCCCTGATCAACTGAGTCGCATGTCCTCAATCGACCTAGCTAACGCACATGCCCAGCAGGAGGCTCAGAAACTCGCCGAAGAAGCAATGAACCACTCGATCCTGCAAGCCCGAACCGCCCCACTTCGTAAAATTACCCACAAGGGCGAACAAATGATCGAGAAGACTGTCGAAGAGGAAACCTGGCGTATGCAAGAGGAAGAATTGGCAAGAGAGCGCGAGAGGGAGCAGCAGCGATCCCGAGTGGGTTCAGTCAGCGAGTCTGTGCCGCCTGCAACGCCGGTTTCTGCCTCGTTCCGCCGTCCTTCCCTTGACTTTCCTCCAGCTGCAAGCCCTCAGACTGGCCGATCTACCGACAAAGCGTTTGACCCAGCGTCTACGGTCTTCAACATGGACTTTGATGGCGAGGGATCCACCATGCTCAATAACGGACCCGCTACGCCCCCCGAACTATCAGGGAATATCATTGATTCTGGAGATAACCTGCTGGGCGGAAACACGCACGGTAGTCCCTCGCCATCTACCTCTCCAACGGCGCAGAACTTTAGTTTAGACGGATTATTCGGCACTTCCGAGTCTGTTCACCTAGGTTGGAACGAGCCTCAAGAGGCCGACGTCAGCACTGGGCCTCACTCCGCCGCTGGTGATGATACTGTGGATCCGGATGATGCGGATTTCGATGCGTTCATCACAGTGGACGAAGACGAATCAGAGCTTCCGCAGGCCGAAAAGGAACCCGAAACGTCGGAACCAGTTCCGGTGGCTGAACCGTCGCCACCTGAACGAACACCTTCGCTTGCCGACCTTCCTTCGATTTGGCGAGGACATGTGAGCAGCCCGGGCATATTCACTCGACGTGTTTTTAACATTCGCTTTTCCAGCTCGGCATGCCCTCTGTGGCCGACCCAAACCGAATGATTCAGTTCCAGTCCGAGTTCAAACAAATTGGGGGAGCCCCATTCAACGATATAACCGAAAACCGCCAGGCCTTATTCCCCGCTTCATTGTTTGAGATCATCGGACGCGTGCCTACTGCTCAGGCAGTGAAATACCTGGTATCAATGCGACTCAATCCAACCAAAGAGCTATTTGCCGTTGCGCTCGTGCCCAACGAGGCTGATAAAGCTTCTTATGTTGAGCTGCATCGGTTATTGATCGCCAAAGAGTAAGCCGTATCCGATCTGATAGTACCAGACAGCCCTAATCGTTTCGTAGTCGTTATGGCCTCGTCTTTCCTTGGGGTCAAGATCCTCAACTCTCAGCTCCGGGTAAAGAACTCTACATTGCACCGCTGCTTCCCGAGCATCCAGTTCCCGAATATCTCCAGCTGTTGGACAACGTCAAAATTCCGGAGAGGCGGGACAGTCCGATCTTCTGCGGCATATTCGTCCTCAACAAAGGCAGGGTAACCACCTTGAACCCGCTTGAGCATCCACACCATTCCGCCATCTCCGCACCCTCGCACATCCACGCGTCTCTACCCGGGCCCGTGTCTTCAGTGCCTTTGGCGGCTCCCGTCGTTCCGGCTACGCCCGTAGCGCTTCCTGGAATCCCTCCTGTTGTCGCTCCAGTGCTTGCATCCTCCTTGTCCAATCTTTCCGAGTCTACCCTTGCTACTCTGACCAAAGACCTCGCAAATCTAAACCCGACTCAACTCGAACTTGTCCGAACTCTCCTTTTGCAACAAACTGCAGCTCCCGCGGCTCCTGTGGCTCCGATCGCTCCGGTACCTCCCGCGGCTGGGGGCCATCCACATATGTCTCACGTACCTGCGCCCCCAGCTCCGCCCGCTCCCGTAGCCCCAAGTCACCTTCCTGGTCGGAACACACCCGCCTCTTGGGATAGGCCTTCAAACTATTCTCTGGAGTCAAACTGGATACCGGGACCGGGATACTACGGGCGGGACGAACATCGGGATGAGCGTCCTCAATTTGGTCGAGGCGAGGGCCGGGGAGACCCGCACAGTCACCGCGGCCGCGGGGGAGGGCATTCCAATACCCGGGGCAGGGGAAACCGTGGAGGTGGAGGTCGCTGGTAGTTTATGTTACATAATGTCACTGGATCACGGTTATTTATATCCTTTGCTTATCCGACATATTTCTTTTTTGATTATTGTACCAATACGATCGACGCGCTCGTTAGTGACGTGCTTGGTTCATGTTTAAAATACGCCCGAGGCAAAGAGTTTCGAAAAACCGATGATGGTATATACAAGAGCCACGAGGTCGCTACCCCTCAAGACGATCCATCAGTTGCTGCAACAAGTCTTCAATCTAGCAATGGTTGGTTGGTCAAGAGCCTGTTGTACGCGAGGCGGATGTTACTGACCCGTCGCAACCTCTGTTCCATAACAGCCATCTTGGTTTGCACTGGCACCTCAGATTCCTCAGATTCCTCCATTTCGCCAACCTGGACAGAATGATATCGTTAGACCCACCCAGGCTTGGAAAAGGATAAGCTCACAGTTTCCGAAGGCTCTTGTGGCGGTTCCTCTCTCGGGGTGGTGCTTAAAGCGCTCGTTCCCAGCCCACTTGGCCCAAGCATGCTAGACATCGCACGTCGCCTGAACATGGCCACGCCAGGTGCAAGCTGTGATTCATTGGCGGACCGACGCGCTGCCCTCCTGAGACCAAGGTGCGTTGTTCCGAGGGATCCTTGCTGGTTACCGGGTGAACCGTTGAACCCGCCATTAGGGGGTTCGGCCACGATTGGTGAGAATAACTGGGCAAGAGGGCTGGTGAAATTCGGTATGGCGGGAGATATGGGTGCGTCTGTGGCAAGTCGAGGCTCAAAGGTCGACTTGCGGCGTGACCGACGAGTGATAGGAGACGCAGGAATGACGTTCAGCTGAGTTGAAACCCCACTGGGCCCTTGGGGTTGCGACCGTTGGTTTCTGACTCCGGCGGTGTGCCCTTCGCCATTCCGCCCCTCCGGGGGCACGTCTCTTTGTTGCTGGCTGTCGGGATTCTTTCCGGATGGTCGATCGGGAGGTGTGTCACGCCGTCGACCCAGACTCTTCCCAGTCTCGGATGTAGGGACGTTTCCACCGGAGCCGGCACTCATAACCGTGTCTAATCTAGGTATGACCGGCCGTAGTCGCTCCCTTTCCCCGTCATGTTTGCCTGGGCGTGACCATTCCAAACTGTCGCCCAACGTGGGAGATGGAGTGTACTCGTCGTCAAGCTCAAATATTGCCTGGACTGTGTTTAAAGAATCGGGGTAAGCCCCGATTATCGGGTGATGGGATGCTTATACTACTTGCCGTTACCAGATGACCCCACTGCGCCTTCGAAAAGTGCTGGGATGGGCTTAAACTGAGTTGGAGCTGCGCATACACTCGGGCTGAATACTTACTCATACGCTTCAGGCGCCTGGGCAGGGTCGTGAACCGCTCGGCTGCACTTGTAATCTTTTCGAACACGCTTTCAGACTCTGCCTTGGCTTTCTGACGCTCGTAGAAGGAGATGGCTAACAAGATAGGGAAGCCAGTGATTCTGAAGCCGGTAATTAGCTCTTGTGAGTCATAGCAAGGGAGATTGCACACCTGATCATGGTGACGTTGACCTACAATTATGACCATGTCAACTTTCGAGGTTTTGCAAGTGGAATAGGGATTAACCTTGTGAAACCACCTCGGTGAGAGTATGAAACTCGAAGGAAACATTATAAGAAGCGCAACCAGATTTAGCGGTGGTTGATAAGAGAAGATTGCATCCGCTTTCACGCTAGGCACGTACAGCAATGTTAACCAAGGATTTAAGGAATCATGAGTACTTACCCTTCGATTGTGCTGACTGCGCGCCGGAACATGGCTTCCATAGCAGCGTCGTTGCTGATATTACTGAATGTAGTCGATAGGATCTGAAAGGTTGGGATATGTTCATTTCCCATATCCTAATATCGGGTAGAACGCGAATAGCCCACCGAAACTAGGACAGTCAAAAGTAGCGTGTTGCTAAGGCATGCGTATGAGATCTTAACATTACGGGGTGAGAATATCTAAAGGCATAATCAAGGAAAAACCTGCCATTAAGACGGGGCCAAATTGAGGATGGAATGCAGCTATAGAAGGCAGTTAGTGAGGGATTTCTTCCATCGATGCGCTGAGCTACGAACTGGCTTGGTCGAATCCGCTAGCGTCCTACGGAAAGAATCAGTACCAAGTGTGGCCAAATGAAACGGGGGATACGGACCAGGCCAAACCACAAGTCCAGCATCCACCACGCGATTTGGCTAGAGCCGAATCTGATAATTCATGGCATTGTAAACAAGTAGGCATCGACTATAACGCAATCGACTTACGTGTCTCGACCAAGCCTGGACGTGGAATTCAGGGGTCAGATAGTACCGTTCATTTCAAATAACATTTGAGAACCTACGTCCAAAGACTGCGAATAACGAAATTAGCACCAGCTCAGCTCCTCGACTAGACGTTAACATACGCGTATAGGAAGCCGCCAAAACAAAATGCTGCCACCAACATTAGTCTAGGCAGGAATATTCAGAAGGCTTCTGGATGCAAAGCTACGGCAACTCACAAAGCAAATTCGGTAAACATCGACCTCAATGAAAGCACCATCAAGTTATTTGAAAGAGTTACGAAGGCTAGTCTGCGAAGGCATGGTCAATTGCTGCCAGCTCGGCCAATGCTTGAAAACTACCGAGGGAACACAATCACAGCTGCTTAACCTGATGAGTCTTCGGGCCTTGAAGGTATCACTGTAATGAGTTACGCACCAATCATTGCAAGAATATCAATTCCCCAATCTCGCGCCCAAGCCTCATCTTGATTAACGCCATACAGCCTCAGTGACGCGTATGAGATGTAAACGGTTATAAAAGCGATGTCGAAGCCGTTCCAAAGCTGCGAAAGTGTGAGATCGAGGCGAGCGAGACTGATGTGTGTTGGCTCACATTTGCCGAGTATACCCGAATGCCGTGCTCTTGCATGGCGGCAAGTTTCTCGACCACAAAGCCCAAGGCATAAATCATGAAGACACCCTCGGCTGTATTAATTGTCGACTTTTCATTCATCTCGAGGGCAATCACGAACAAAACGAAAAGAATCAGGAAGCTGAAACATCGTTTAAAACAGGTTCATGCAGCCAGGTGTGGACGTACTTGATATACTCGAGTACTGAGCGCACGACGGGGACCTTGAGGCGATAGTGATCGAGAAGCGGGGCTCGGTGCGGATCATAGAAGTGGATTGGCTTTAACTTGTAGGTCTATTCCAAACTGGTCGTAATTAGCCTCATGCTGGGTGGGAAGCCGCTTACATCAGCGAGGATGGAGTGATCGGCACTGGCCTGATACACGGTCCGCCCCCAGTATATGTCATCTGTCTTGACGTCAGATAAGACAAAACACGAGGCGTGATCAGCGCACCGATAACCTTCTGGCACGCAGAGCTCTTTATGAACCGTTTGGCGTTGCCAACAATGGCCATCTCAATTGCGTTGCCAACTCGTTCGCGGACATCAAATTCATTTCCAGCCTTGTTTGCGAATTCACGGAGGTCTGGGGGCGCGCCGGCGAAGATGGGCCAGGCAGTCGTGCAGGCGGTCGCCAGCTCCAGCGTCGATTCAGCGTGGTCGCGAAGCGAACGGATGGCAAGTATCTCGCATCTGGGAGAGAGGGTTACAAGGGTTAATTTTAGAAGGGTACGCACATACAGGGCAGCGCGTGTCTGGGAGAGAGGTGAAGTCATGATGTTCTGGTCTCGGAGGAAGTGGACGCGGTTGAGGAGAAAGCAGAATGTGACCGAAAGATTGTTCTTGGCTTTGTACTTTTCGTGCAACGGCCTAGGAGCTGGATGAGAACTAATGTGAAGCCCAGACATAGCAACGTACCCGAGAACGGTATAACTCGAATCGGGAGCGGTGAGCTGGGTGGGGTCAGTGTACAGTCAAGTAGGATGATAGATGGCTCACCGCATCCCAGGTCAAAGGAGTATCTGGGCACGGGTCAACAGAGATACTTCTCGAGTGCTATCAGCTCACCGATATAATGCTACAGTGACGTGAGATGCGTGTCGACACGCGATTAAATGGCTTACCATGATATCTTGTTTGATTTCGTGTATGATGGGCCACACCGGGGTACTCGCCATGAGCTCCGAAGTGAGCAGAGGTGCGGCCTCGTCCTCGACGTCGCGGGGCTCCATGTCGTTGTGAGTAACAGGCTGAGGTAACGGCGATGGGAGTGTAGCGCCGCACGTGACTCTGGGTGTGTCAACAGTTGCACGTGATCTTGAGAGTCGTGTCGCGTCATGGCAGCGTCGGCGGCGAGCTTTCCGACGACGGCGCGGGTATACAATGCGGTGCGCATGTGCATGTGATCTGATGCATATATACTCACACTCTCCCAGGTCTACTCGTCCGTCCAGGTCTTCGAGTGCATGGTCCGCGGCATCGCAGGTGAGACGGCCATCACCACCCAGACTCTCACTGACTCGTCCCAGTCATGCGGCGCCGCTCCGACTCGTTTGTCAACGCTACCCAGATCCTCAAAGTCGCCGGGATCGACAAAGGTCGGCGCACAAAGATCCTCGAGAAGGAGATCCTCCCCGGGAAGCATGAGATCGTCCAGGGCGGCTACGGAAAGTACCAGGGCACATGGCAAGTTGCGTGCTCGTCGACTTGACCCGTATTGACATCAAACAGGATACCTCTCGAACGAGGGCGGGATGTTGCTACTCAGTATGGTGTAGCTGCTTTGCTCAGTCCTCTGTTCGATTATGTCCCAGCGCCAACACCGCTGCATCCTCGTCCTCTCGGTCCCCCGTCGCACCCGTCCAGCTCTGGTCCGGTACCTCAGCAAACTGGTTATGCATTCCCTCCCGCTCCCATCATGTCTCCTCTACCGCCCACCGCGCCTCCTGGCTCGGCTCTGCGCCTGCTCGCTCAAGGTCGTGCCCAGGGACTCTTTACGCCCTCCACACTTGCCAGCACACAACATCCTTCCACATCTCCTCCCAACTCTAGCTCATTTCCGGGTCCTTCTCCCCACCACTCGCCACCCGACCCTACCCTGGTGAGCTCCTCTGACGGCACTGCCTCCCGACCACATTCCCGCCACCCATCTGGCGCGGGTCTCCCACTTGGTGTTTCCAACAAGCGAAACAGGCCCTCTGAAATACCGTCTCCTGCCCCCAGTTCTACACCGGTTATGGATGTCGACCAACCGCCGGCCAAGCGTGCCCGCGTGCTTGCTACTCGCAACTCGGCGATCAGCGACGCCTGGTCTCCACCCATGCTGGCTGCTCCCGCCAACATCCTTGCCAAAGTCCCTTCCGCTCCCTCTCAATCACATCCACACCCGCCCTGGGCAACTATCAAACACGACTCGCCCAAGGGCGGCCGTGCTCGTGCTGTGCTTCTTGCTCTCTATTCGGAATCGGAACCCTCCCACGTCGTTCAACTGCTCACCGCTCCTTCACCTTCTTCCGAGGCAGACATCAACCTCCCATTAGATGAGCACGGGAACACACCACTACACTGGGCTGCCTCGCTTGCTCGGGTCGGGCACGTCGAGGCGCTTCTAGCTGCAGGAGCGGACGTCCAACGAGGAAATGCCGCTGGCGAGACCGCGCTCATGCGAACTGTCCTTAGCGTCTCCGCCGCAGCCGACAACGCCTTCTCCGCCGTCCTTCCGCTGTTGGCACCAAGCCTTCGCACGCTCGACGCATCGCACCGGTCCGTTCTGCATCACATTGCCGAGGTCGCGGGTGTTAAAGGCCGCGCTGCCAGCGCTCGAATGTACATGGAAACCGTCCTAGAGTGGGTCGCCCGCAACCAAGGTGGAGAATTCCGAACATTTGTCGACGCACAAGACGAAAACGGGGACACCGCGCTATGTGTCGCAGCTCGTGTGGGCAACCGGGCTCTTGTTCGGATGCTGGTGGATGTAGGTGCCGATCGGGCATTGGCGAACAAGCTGGGGCTTCGGCCAGGGGATTTTGGTGTAGAAGGGCAGGCGAGTGGTTTGTGGCTTATATAGGCGTGTCTAACGGAATCTATTACAGAACCTTCAAGTAGGTAGCATGGAAGAGGTTCTAGGTGCTTTACGTGCTCGTCCTTCCGCCCCCATCCAACGTTCCCAGGACATCATCAAAGGTAAGCTATCTTTATCACTCTCACCACATTCACTAACCACCGCCACAGATCTCACGTCCATGATCCAATCCCTCACCTCCGACTTTCACGCCGAGACTAAATCCAAGCAAGACTCGCTCGACGTCGCCCAAGCCCACCTCCGTGCTGCCACACGCGAACTCGCCGATCAGCGCCGTCACATTGCCGCCGCGCAAGCCCGTCTTGGCGCACTCGACCAGGCACGACAGCGTGCACGTAACGTGAGCAGGGCAATCAAAGACGAAAACTCGTTTGACTGGACGGGGCGGACCGAGGTTGGCGGTGCACCAGCGCACGTGTCGAGGGGAGTGGCATTCCAGTACCGCGGGCCGGGCTCAACCTTGGGTAGGGAGGGGGAGGAGGGTGCGGCGGATGGGGCGGGAGCAGAGACCAACACCTCGAGTCTGGATGTGAATCCAACAAGTCTGGATGTGGATCCGCCGATTCCACCTGGGGGAAACGACACAATTACCACACTTGTTCGACTTCGTCGACTAAAGATGTGGCACGCCCGGATCGAGGAGCTCGTCGAGGAGAGGCTGAATGCGACCCGTGGGGCTGGCGCAGAGAAAGAGTTCCAATGCAAGAAGATCGTGTCATTATGTACAGGCGTGCCTGTCGATCGAGTCGAATCGGTGAGCACTGAATTTAAAGCTATTAACCTGAACTAAAAGTCCTTGTCTTTAGATGTTGGAAAACCTGTTAATCGCGGTGGAGAGCGACGGGCAAGGCGTCGATCTGAACCGGGTAGCCGGGTTCATGCAAAAGGTCGGGATATCCGAGACGTCATTTCACGTTAAACTCACATTCAATAAACGCACAGGTCCGAGACGGCGGCCTCTAACAGTTTCCTTGCTCCCTTCTCTCGGGTATAGATCGTCTCACGGTTATCTCAATGTCATGTCTGTGAAATAGGGATGTAAACCAGAACAGCCTCTTTATTGGACTCGTGTAGCTGTATATGACACAAATCGCCGGGTTTAACCCTCCATCGAGAAGAGCTGGTATGACCGGTTCCACGAGCCACTCGCGATGAGCTCACCATGGGGTGCAATAGAAGTCGACATGACTTTGCCCGCATCCGCAGACAAGGCTTTAACGAGTTGCCAGTCGTCTGCGCTCCAGAGCTTGACCATGCCGTCGTATCCTGAGCTGACGAGGAAAAGGCCAGAGACAGACATGATGCTTCCGTCTGTTGATTTGGACCCATCCAACACTGGCCTTTCAGGCTTCGTGTCGTCACTTGCGCCCTCCACCTTTGTCTGCCCGGCATCTTCCATCTTGACATCCGAAGGGCCACCCGCAAACGATGTGAAAATATCGCCAGATGTGGGTCGGTAGAACGACACGTCCGAGACGATCGAGGTGTGTGCCCCGATAGTGTATAACGCGCGCAGGGAGCGCATGTCCCAGATCCGAATTGTGTTATCACCAGACCCAGTCGCGATTTGATATCTGCACGGAAATTTGAGTGCAAGAGAGACCAGAGGAAACACAAGACAAACCCGTTTGGTGAAAAATCCATTCCATAGATGGCTTGGCCGTGTCCATCAAGAACCATCGCCGTTCGCCCAGTTCGTAGATCCCATACTCGCCCAATGGCATCTAGTCCCCTATAACCCCATTAGCTCCTTGGCCCAACTTATCGTCCCAATCGACTTACCCCGACGCAACAAGCGCACCATCGTCCTGAAATTGCACAGCGTAAACCTCTTTGGAATGCCCCTCCTGGAACAACAGCTGCCTGTCCTGGTCTTTGACAACATGTGTACCTGCAGTCTGACCGGTAGAAGCATCCCAGAGGCGCCAAGATCCGTCGTAGCTCGCGCTCGCAACGTATTGCCCAGACGGGTGGAATGCGACACGGCAAACGCGGTCGGCGTGACCTTTGAGTGTATGCAATGCCTTGTCGCTAGAGGCAAGATCAAACTTTGTGTCCTCAAGTAACGGAAAAGCGGTCTACCTTTTGAGGGACCACAAGCAGACTTGGCAGTCTGCGCCGCCTGTGACTAGATTCACACTCTCGGGATTTTGGGACAGGGTTGCCCGCGGGTGCCACGCGACACCACCTACCCGGTCTCCATGCGCTGTGAGGATCGTGTAAGTGGTTATAGCTTTGTGTCCCAGCAGAAAGTCGCACCTCGGAGTGAGGTTGCGAGGTCACAAGCAGGAACGTTCCACAGTTTGACATTCCCAGACCAACTGCCCGTCGCCAATAGTTTTCCATCGGGCGAGAAACGAACTTGAGAAATAGGCCGCTCGTCTCCGATTTGGGACCCATAAGTGGTAAATTTCTGTGTTTCCGGTTACGGCTACTACGATTACTCAAACTCGGGGCGTAAACTCACCTTGACCTCACCAAAAACACGCTTCCTAACGTCAATAATCTTCCCAAGCGGTAACCGACTCTCTTCTCGCTGCAGGGCAACCCTAAGTTGAGCTCTGAAACGGACACGAGGAGGGGGGTAAGCACCTTACTAACCGATAGAGAGTGGTAGTGACCTAGGGAGAGAATACTCGGCGATGCGTCGACGAGCCTCGAGGAGCTCGAGTGAGCCTTCGGTGTAAAATTCTTCCTCCTTCTAAACGAGAGGCGTTGGGTTTTAAACTTACGAGCGGGGAAACGCACCCACCTCCTCATCACTCGAGCTGGACTCGTCCCCCATCTCAATGTCATCGTCCCCGCGCGCAACCTGTATCTGAGACAAGACGTAGATCAAACGATCTCGGCGGTCTGCAGCCTGTATTGTCCCAAAATTACTACGCCTCATTCCCACCGAAAACACGCTACTTACGCGCTCCCCAAACAAAGTAATGGGCTCCCCAATCTCTCGCAACCGCGCCTTGACGCGGTTGTCGTCCGTCGGGACGGCCATCATCCGCGCCCGCTTTTTCCGGTCGAGTTCATTTATTAACGCCTGGTTTTCTGCTCGCACGCGCTCGGACCCGCCCAGGGTGTAGCCGCGGTCGTCGACTGGACACAATTGAATCGCAGGTCATGGAACAAAGCAAGATGCTCACCTAGGGTATCAAGCGTGAGTCCTCCCTACAAGCTTCCGTCAGTAGGTGCCAGACAAAGCTCTCGCAGCAACGCACACTGTCGGCCATGTTGAGGTACAACGTGCAGGTGGTGGCGCAGAGGCACGGACGGAGCAGAACAAGCGCCGAGCTGACAGGATCTGCCACACACTATAACAACCCTCTGGCTCGTTTCTCCGAATTTCCTTCCCCTCCCCACCTATGCAGTCTCACATATCTGCATCGTACATTGCCCCCCGCATCCGCACCGACGGCCACCCCAGGAAGGACTCGAGCCCGACCCCCGCCCGCCACGAGGCGAGGACGCGGAGTGTCAAAGTGCCGCTTCCGAGAGTCGTGTCCATCACTCCAGGGTTGTTCGACTTTGCCGTTGCGCTCTCACTCGTTTTCGGAGGATGCTGCACGTGAGTCGACGCAAGGTTGCTGCCCAAGAGCCAATGATCGACGTTGCTGCAGGAACGCCTGGACATTGGAGCGAGTTCTCAACGAGACACCATCTATAGGCATGTTGCACTCGATTCGCTGCCTGCATCATCTGACGTTCCACAGGCACAACACTCACATTCGCCCAAATGGCATTCATCACACTTCAAGCTCTACCATCCTTTATCTTGTGGCGAAAACCTGCGTGGTCAATCGCTCCTTTGCCCATGCTCAAACCTCGGGCCGTGCCGTTTTCAGTTTGGTGAGCGCTCAAGCACAAGGATGCATACGTGTCACCAACAACACAGCTTCATAGGGCATTTCAAGTTCTACTTGTTTCATCCATTTCTTTCTTGAACAACCTGACGTATCGATACAAGCTCCCGCTGAGCGTTCAGATTATCCTGCGATCGGCCGGTACGCATGTAGCTTTTCCCTGGCGATCATGCATACATCTGAGCCTCGTGTTTTAGGCCTGATTGTGTCCATGACCATCGGCTTTCTTTTCTCTGGCAAACGGTACTCCAAGACCCAACTCGTGCGTGGCTATCACCCTTTTTCTTCTTGACCTGATTATTTTGTCACAGCTCGCAGCCTTAATTGTCACCGTCGGGGTCTTGACTACCACCACCACCAAACCCACATTATCAGCTTCCTCTGTACCGAGCCACGACGGAACCGAATATACGCTTGGTATCACATGCCTCGCCCTTTCTCTTCTCATGTCTGGGCTCCTCGGACTGTTTCAAGAGCGAGCTTTCGCCAAATATGGGTCAGTCGCCACGCACACTCTGCACGACTCGGGTTCTGACTCCATCCTGGCAGCCCACACTGGAAAGAAGGTGTATTTTACACGGTAAGTCACACCTCCTTGCACTATTCCATTTTTCGAACGGCCTTTTTCCCCAGCACGCCCTCTCCCTGCCGATCATCGGTCTGATGTGGTCCGATATTGCCCACGGCTGGCACTCCCTCGCCTCGTCCACGACAACCTCGACCTTTTTTGGCTTTTCTGCCTTGCATGCCACCCTCGCCATGAACGTCATCACTCAGGCCGTCTGTGTTTCTGGCGTCAACAGCCTCACCTCTGTGGGTTGTTTCTTCATGCCCTGTGTTGTGGGTCACTGATAGGGTTAAGCAGAAAGTATCGTCGGTAACAACCAACCTCGTGCTCACTGCGCGCAAAGCCGCAAGTCTCTGCCTCAGCGTGTGGTGGTTCGGCTCTGGGGTATCGGTGCGGCTCGCTCTGGGCGCGACGTTAGTGTTCGCGGGTACGGTTTTATATGCCCAGACCAGCTCCGAACCCAGTGCACGAACACAATCGAAGACCGAGTGACGGACCTAGACACATAGACGCGACCTCTTATGTATTTTTATCCATTTTCTCGGACGCTTTGTCCAATGTTATAGAGCAATATATTATGTCGTAACCCATCCAATCCTCGATCCAACCCAAATCACCATCCAAAGATCAAGTCTGAAACCCTGCCCATGATACCCTGCTGCTGCTGTGGCTGCTCTTGTGCCTCACCCTGACTCTTCACACCCCAGTCTGCACCTGGCGCAGCAGTTGCCCTTGGCCTGCTCTGCGCACTGACTGGCGCGGTGCTCTTGAACGCGGACGTGGCGGGCGCTAGCATCGCCGCGCGGCCAAGCGTCGGGAAGCCGCCAGGGGTGCTCTGCACAGGGCTTTTGGGTGTGAATTCGGGTGGGGACGAAGATATGGCAACGGGGGGGTGGGGGAGTGAGTCGCTAAAGAGAGAGGCTTGGGACGGGTCCTGCAAATAAGACATGAGCAAAGCGCGAGGCAAACGCTGAGGCAAAGGGAACCTACGACCAGACGGACAGCAATCATCATATCGCCGTTGATAATATCGCCGTCCCTCCTTACAGCCCTTGCAGCATCCCACGGGTTCACATACACAATCCTGAACCAGTTCCCTCCCTCGGGAGCCATCTCGGGAGGCGCACAATCCCCGATCGCAACAAACTGCGCGACGACACCATGCGCGCGGTCGGGATAAAAACCCGAGACGGTGAGTGCCACGCCGCCCGTGTGCGAGTGAAGAGTCGCCGGGGTCTGGTTGGTGTTGGGCGCGCTGGAGACCGCGAGGGAACGGGATGAGTGCGGTTGATGGGCAAAGTTGAAGTTGGAGCCGTCGAGGAGGGACTCTGTAGGTGGTGCGTCATTGTCCACGATGGGCGCCGTGCGGTCGCGGCTTTTAGGGGGTGGCCTAGCTGCAAGCGTCATGCACCGCAGATTACATCGCGACTCGGAAACACGCACCGAGAGTAAATCGACCCGGTTCCAAACGGCGCAGCTGATCCGTGGTCCCTCGCGACAGGCTCTGGCAGGAGCGGGGGGTTATTGTAGTTGGAGAACCCAGCCACGCTCTGTGGGCTCAGCGTGGCGCAAACAACAAAAACGCGGGGCTCACCTTTCCCTGCGTGGTCGAGAGCAGATAGCCGGGGACATACTTGGGCTCCTGGTTGAGCGAGTCGATGGCGAACGCGTTGGGTTGGGATGAGCTGGGGTGCTGGGACTGGAACATGGTCGTCGGCTCGAACACGAAGCAGGCCACGTGACTTGCCACCCGAAGCCACCGTCATCCGCACGCGGCGACCGCACATCAGTGGTATAAAGGCTTTTCTCTCCCTCTCCCAGGGCCAGCACCATGGGTCGCAAAAAGGGAGGAAAAAACCCAGAGGGCCACCGGGCGGGTGGGGCGCGCTCGGGGTGAGTCGTTGTCTTGCCGAGTGGCTACGCTTACACCTCTCCAGCGCCGGCAGACCGCGAAAGGCTGGGCCGCTGACGCTCAAAGCCTCGATCCGCGTCCATGCACATGGTATGTCTCTTTTTCCGCAATCATTTATTTTCTAACCGCTGCCAGATCCTGTGTTATTCGTCCGCCGCGACGCCATCCACCCAGCCCTGCGTGAGCTGATCGACACTCCCGCCCACTATCTGCTCCGCTGCACCAGGTGCGGCCACGATGACCCCGGCTGTCTAATCATCCCCGTCTCCCGCCCCGACCCCGACCTCTCCAACACCACTTCGGCCGCCCCCTCCCACTTTTCCCGCTCTGCGAGTCCCCTCGTTGCCGCCGAGCATTTTGAGCCGGCCGTCCCAGCACCACACCTCGAGCTTGACGTCCAGCACGAGGCTCCGGTCCTGTTTACTCCTCCCCCCTCGGTCAGCCCTGTCCAGTCTCAGCAGCACGAACCTGCCCAGGACGTGCAAATGGACGAGTCCACCGTTGCCCACGCCAAGTCGCTTCTGATGCTCAGCACCCCCGTGCAAACCGCTGCACAGCAGTCGTTTGACATGCAGCAGCCGCAGCAAGACAGCATGTCTCAGCCTACCCACGCGGACCTCCAGAACCTCACCCAGACCGCGCAGCCGAGCCTCATGCAGCCAACGTCTCACCTCGAGCAGTCCATGACCTACGACTCCACGTGCCATTTCGCCAGCTACCTCCACCCGACCCAGACTCCGACCGAGGCATACCCAGACGCGTCCCAGTCAGCGACCGACTATGTCTACCACCCGATCTCTGCCCAGCCCGATGAGAGCTACCAGGCCACGCCAAACGCCACCGCCACCGCCACCTCGTCATTCCCCCTCAATCCGGCTTCCCCGTCCCAACCCCAGGCACAGACTCAGTTTCACCAATCTCCCACGGTATACCACCCCCAGCCGACCGACTACGACCAGCAGCAGCCAACAGAGTACGACCAGCCAACGTTTTACGCTCAACCCTACCAGCCCGACCTGTACATCCCCCACCAACCCCCACCTCACATGCACCCACACCCACACCGCCCGACGCCCATCAAATCTGGTCCTGCTACATGGCGCCATGCGCCTCATTCGTCCTCGTTGGCCCCGCCCGTTGCAGCAATCATCTCTCCGCACAACGTCCCTGTCCCAGTTACCCTCGACCCGTCTGGACCGGTCCATTTCTTACCAACTGGACAGCACAGCCAACGACGAAGAAGGAGGTGCGTCATCTGCATCAACGCTGGCCGTGGGGAGGATGCAGATCGGTGCTGTGGCCGGGGGAACCGTCATTTGTGCCCGTGGTATGCGAGGCACGGGAGTCCTGGTGCGTTTGCTTCTTGTGCCCCTAATAATGCTGCCCGACTCTGTTCTAACGTACTTCTCCCTAGACAACATAATGGACATTCGAAACCCAAAAGATGTTCGACCGCCCAACGCCAACCTCTCATAACACCCCTCTTGCCATCTCGTCTCTTGCCCACCTCACTTGTCTGATATATTGCACGCATCCTGCGAACACTTGTATCTATTACGCGTTTCATCCCTCTGATCCTGGGTCTTATGTATCGACTGCATAGTGAATGTATTATATTCAATTGATCTACACGTGTGCTTGAACTCCTTTCTTAGTTAGCACTCGCATAGTGTTTCACCTCGTCCCCAGACAAGTTGGGGTTTTTTGTTCAGCGCATATATCCGGGAAATTCTACAGAACACAAACGCAATAATACATCATAAAAACACAACGATGGAATTACACAAGGTAGAGAAACGAGACAGACAAAGCAGACAGGCCGATACTGAAACAAGGAACCAAGAGATACAAACCAGAAAGACTGCAAAGCGGGGAGAGAATAAACCCAGTCGAACAGGTAATTTGAGGAACGACAGATTGGCTGCGCGGAGACGGTGCGGAGACTTGGGTGCATATCACAGCTCGTTTCTCCAAAGTCGAGGTACGCACCGCGCGAACTTGTTGAATAGGGGAGGAGTGGGCAGGGTTTAATGAGTCTGCCGTCTTTAATAAGAAGTCAGAAATAACCTCGAGGACGGTCGGGCAGCAAACCAACCCTGTTGTCCACGGAGGCGTCCAAAGTTCTAGAAGATGCGGGATTAGCATAGGAGGATTGACCAAAACGGCGAAGCGGGGCGAGTAA
>WSLN01000060.1:0-30094 GCA_019677355.1 Ceratobasidium sp. 370
TCAGGACAACCTAGGTAACTTGATCGGCGCGTCAGTCCTCCAGTCTAGACTTAGCTCACATAATTCCAGGGGGAAGAAGCCTACGACCATTCGTCATAGATCAACATAGTGATGTCGACTTTCGGCAAGCCTAAAGCAGATGAGCGTGGAGCATAGATGCCAATGAGTTTGCAAGATGGTAGGAGCCGGATCCTACGAAGGAGTACCCGGTGTGCCAGGTTGAAAATCCTAAGTCAAGTGGTTATATGCGCTCGTTGAGATGTTGTGTAATATTACAGGATCCCATTAGACAAAAAAGAGCACGGTGAGTCCAAATAGTCCAAATACAAAAAGCGAGGTTGAGGTATCAGTTTTTACATCTTCTCTAGAGCTTCTAGGATAATGTCTACAACTTTTGGAAACGCCACTGCTGGTCCCATCTCCGTGATCGGGACGTCATCGTCATCGAGGAAAAACGACCCAAGCTGAACCACAGCCGAAACAAGGTTATCATCGCAAGCCCAGCCATTCTCAGCCTTGCGGAGCATCTGTGCCGCCGCTTCTGGGCATGAACCGCAGGTGGCGAGGAACCCGGACTTGAACATATTCACCATGTGCATGTCTTGGTGATCCAGGCGATCAAGTATTCTCAGGGCTGCCGAGTTAAGACCATTTACACCTGGATCGGCATGTCCGAGGGTCGTATAGAGCAGCACCCAGAAGAACGACTCGAGATCGTCCATGAATGTATGCTCGTAACGCTCCCCGGGTAGCACGCCCAGTACGCCGATGGACATGAACGCTACTGTTCCCTAATTACAAAGTCAGTTGGGCACCAGCGAAAGGGATCCAGGTGTCGAAACTTACCACTCGATAATCCACCTTTTCGCTAGAAGGAGCCTGGTTGCATAGAACCATCCGGCGGGGGGTGCGATACACTCGTGTCGGGATGGAATTTGAGGAAGGAACAGGCACAAAAGAATCTTCCGTCTTTCGTCGCTTCGAGTGCGGCGGATCGTTTTCAGCCCTCGTGTGCTCTGGTTCGGGAGCACCTGCACTCCTGTGCCTTTGAATTGCTCCGCTGGTTGAGTCTGGGGATTCTGATTTGACAGAGCCAGACGACTCGCTGTCCGAGAGTTGCATGTACATATCAAAGTCGGACAGCATTCCAGTCGGGTCACGGTCGAACCTCTCAAGGTACTCCCGAAGCTTTGCTTCAGATTCCGAGAGCGGTTCAGAGCTGCCTGCGGGCTGCTCTTTCCACTCTCGACGGCGGAAGTTCTGACCCGGAGAAAGCAACATCACGTTGCCGCCGCTAATATCTCGATGGATGATACCCATGTTTACCAAGCGCCAGTAGCCTATCCGAGCTTATTAGCTCGATCGTTACAAGTTTAGATACTCACTTACCCATGATTGCGTCTAGCACTCCCGTAAGGAGCTCGCGCGGGGTTTCAGCTGCCCAGAGTGACTTGCCGACGCTGGACATCAAAACACGCGAATATATGCGCCTTCTTCGGGTTTCCGAGGTCGGCTCGAGTTTCTTCGTATTTATCACGCCTACGCGGCAATCTTTCTTAGCGACGAACATAACACAAGACAAGAGACTCACTGCACTCATACTCTTCTCCATTACCCGTCATATAGACCGCATTCTCGATGGTCGTGAGGTCCTTGCACACTAACATGTCCTCCACGCGCGCAGTCTCATC
Source organism: Ceratobasidium sp. 370 (assembly GCA_019677355.1). Taxonomy (NCBI): domain Eukaryota; kingdom Fungi; phylum Basidiomycota; class Agaricomycetes; order Cantharellales; family Ceratobasidiaceae; genus Ceratobasidium; species Ceratobasidium sp. 370. The sequence continues at coordinate 1,692 of WSLN01000060.1, forward strand.
CACACGCATCCCACACCGTGGCCGCCCGGACTTGTTCGGCCAAGATACGTCACAATGCCAGACGTGCTGTACCACACCATAAATCCCAACTAGCTGCTCCAAGATATCGCCTTCAGATTCTTGATCTGGATCGCGCCAGATTAGCTTCAAGACATAACTCTCCTCGTGTAATTCTTCGGGCTGAGATTCTTCAAACGCCCGTTTCTGGCCGCGAGTCTTGATACCCGGCGCGTCGGTCTCGGGTAGCTTGACTGGCTGTACGCGGAGAACGATGGTCGCGCGTCCAATGATATCCATGCGGTGGCAGAGACGTTCGACGACCTTGAACTTCCGGGTGGATGACCGAGCATAGTTTCGATCACTGGGCTGATTGTCGAGCACCGATCCAGGCAAATCCACGTAATAAGCCAACCGCCGGCTCTCGTTCATCCTCGTGCTAAAGGCAGCATCAAACCCAAACGCTTCGTCATCCATCATAAGCAACGCTGCGATCGCCTTGGTGAACCGGTCCGAATCCGCAGACACGTCGATTGGCGTCGAATACAGCACGCCCGCGCGGTCGAATCGTACAAACGTCGCCTCGGATCCGCAGACGGCGAGCGCATACAAATGCCGCCGGTGTAACTGATGTGTGAACACTGCACGCGCGTCGAATGCTAGTCCGGCCATGGCGGCTTTGAGGTGCGACTTGAGACGTTTGACAGAGACGGTCATGCGGATGGTCTCCCAGTGTTCGTTGTGCTCTAGCGTGCCGTCGAACAAGACGAGGTCAGGTTGGGTTAAAGCGTTGAGTTCGCAGTCGGCGCTGATGGGACGACCAGCGCGGTTGAGAAAGGCGGTCGCAGACGTGCGGCCCGTAGCGGTGTCGACGGCCGCCTTGATAGTATTTAGAACGCGCTGGACGGGCTGATAGAGCTGAGCTTCTTCCTTGGCTCGAGGAATCGACCATTTGCGTCGTTGCCTGCTGTACGCAGGGCTTTTGTGACAGAGCTGAAGCACACTCCGTAGTTTGTTCTTGTCGCCCGCAAGAAACCGCTCGATGAATAGGGGGTCGCAGAAGATGTGGTCGCGGACTTCGAGCTCCAGTGGAATAGGCGCCATTTCGATCCAGAATATCTCGAGTGCAACGCGTGTTGGATTGACGCCCAAGTCAAACGAGGTCCAGCCGCAGAACTAGTATCCCAGCTGGTCAGAGATTATGCGTCGAGAAACACCAGTCCTGCCAACCTGCACCCAGTTTATATCCTCTTTGGCTCACAACAAACCGACCGACGGTCCAAGCCGCGCCCGAGCTGAAACAAACGAGCAAAGGCCATAGCTAAGACTAGCAAGCTGAACCATCGCACAAAACTCTCGAAACAAAAGTCGGTGCCACTTCCATATGCGGGCGGGCATGGACCCGCTCACACATGGGGAAAGCGATCGTTGATCCAGATTGCCTATGCCAAGGTTAACCTACGAGGAGCGCGACTAAGGGAGCCCCCCAGCTACTCCGGCTACTTGATCTTCTAGGCCTCAATGCTAAAAAGTCGCTGTGGGAGAATTAGGCAGGTGCTAACTCGTTGAGCATCCCGAACGTCATGTATTCTGTCCGCCGCAATCCCCCCTTGTGGGGTCGTGCACCGATATGGTGATGGACGACTGGCGATGTGGGCGCGCGGTGCTGATGGTGATCTCGTTCAGTAGGCCCGACGGTGGCAAGGTACCCAGTAACATGGCGCCTAGATGACGATAGCCGTCCTATTCACAGAACAGGCACAAGGAGGAAGCGCTAGATTGAAGAGCGCTCGATGGCGATGAATAGAGCATGCGGGTGCGGATCTACCCGTACGAGGTAGATTCTTATCGGACCAGCTTGCCGTTTCTTCTCGCTCTTGCCAACCGGGGGGTAACGCAGCTGGACCTGCCAGGAAGCTCGATTCGTCGCGTTCGGGCCATGAGCGGGTTCGTGTGTGACGTAGATGGCAAACGAACAAAGGCGCCCCCAAACGACTCACGGCCTCGTCTCCGCAAAGTACATGCGGTGACGACGTGGGGATGATAGACGCTGGAGGGGGTGTGACCGACTTTTTTCTTGATCTCCAGGGCCAGATGTAAATGTGCCCAGTTTCGGGCTAGCTAGGCGTTGACTTGATTTGGTAAATGGGCGGGCGCAAGCCAGTGAATGGCGTTGCGAAACGCAAGTGCCGCGTTGAGGATCCATGCTCCGTACACCCAGTCAGCTGAGCCACGACAAAATGAATCCCAGGTCGCCGCATGATTAAGTTCCAAAGATGTAATAGGCCCAGGAAAGAGTCGCGGCTCCGAGGTTCAGCCAAAACGGGATCGAGATTTATGAAAAAAATTTGCACCGTTTTTTCGGAGCACCCGGCGCGGTAGGCCGTGGAGGGTCGAGCGACCGACACAACAAATCGCGCTCTTCATTTTATGACTTCAAATCACGTGCGCCACCATGACCTCAACAGTCGATCACCCGTCTTCTCCAGGCTCCTAGCTCCACACCATGATCTCACCACACGTTTGGGCAAAGGGGCGCACTCGGACGACGCTTGGTAATCATAAATAGCCATTCCGACCCCCCAGCGAATTGAATGCGCACAAAAAAGGCTTCTATCTAAACACATGCAACGCGAATCGTCTAGATGAAGAGAAAAACAAAAATGACGATGAGTGGAGTGCGCAGGCGGTGTGTGTGCGATGGGGCAAAGGGAGGATGGCAGACATGCAGGGGAGAGAGGGCGACGGATGGATGGCATGAAGTCCCCCATGCACCACACGCGCACGCGAGGTGTCCAAGGTATGCGCAAGAAGGAAAAATAGAAACGAAACATAGACCATAGTCGAATAATAGAGAAACATGAGGTAGTCGCTAGTATACACACAGACAGCATCGACGAATACAAGGATACATCCCAGTGAAGAGGGAACATATTTTCAGGGGTGAGGCGGCAGCAGCCCATTCATGAGACGGGCTTGTAGTAGATCGTAGTGATGTACTGATAAGAACGTCAGTCGGTCTGCAGGCCCCGAGCCCGGTCACGGACTAACCTTTCGATGATACCGGGTTGTTGTCCCGACGGCAAGCACACCACCCTTGATCGCACTGGTCCCCAGATGGTTGAGCACGACGTGGTTTGGTACGGGCAGAACCGAGTTGTCGTCCGCCCCGCCGGGGCCGACACCCGCGCCAGCGCCGATGCCGCCGACAGCCGCGACAGAGCTCTTGGCGACGCCACTCGCGCTCGTTGCGCTCCCGGTAGTGCGTGCATTGAGGATGACCTTTTCGAGATGTCTTGGCAGCGCGGGCGGATGGGGGATGAGCGGGGGTGACGGCGCGTCGGGCTCTGTGCGGCGGGCCAGGTACTGCTCCTCGAGCTGGGCGGCGTGGATGAGATGGGGTGGGATCTCGGAGGTCCAGGATGGGAGGTCTTCTGTCATGAGCGTGAGCAAATGAAACGAGAGCAGTGTCAGATACGCACCTGGCGCGCTCGTGAGACCTTTTTCCCAGCCGAGGGCCTCGCCTACGGGCTCCTCTGCGACCTCGATGTAGTTGACGAGGTTGCCGCCATCGTCGACTGCGGTGGGGAGGTCGTTGGCACACTTCCATTGGTCGTCGACGATGAATTTGAGGCGATGGGTGCCTGGCTTGAGATCGACGGTGGTGACGTGCGCACGGATGGTCGGACTGCGGAATGGTCGGTACAAAAAAGCAAAGTAAACGATGCGTGCTTACTCCCAGACGAGTGTGCGACGGCCCTGCCAGTCGCGGTCGAATGTGCCTGCAAGGTCGACGCGGACGCCATCGCCACGCCAGACAATGCGGGTGGGGATGGTCGACGCGGAACTGGCGATGGAGCTGGTGTCGCAGGCACGGGCCTTGCCCTTGGCGTTGATGCCGAGGGGGATGGTCGAGTAGATGTGCTCGGCGGTCTTTTTCGGAGAACGGCGCTTGTGTACGGGCGACGCGTGCACGGGTGTGGGTGACGCGGGGCGGGGTAATGGCGGGGCGGCGGACGGGGAGCGGGCGACGAGCGAGCTGGGCGGGGCATGGTAGCCACCGCGCCAGGCGCGGTGCGAGGGCGACTGAGCGTGGGGGTTGGGGTGGGGGTGGTGGTACTGTGGGGCGGGGAGCACGTCGTTCATGTTGCCTGCAAGACGATCAGCGGGCGCAGGTAGACGGACGGCGGACGCACCGTTGGGGACGTCGAGGAGAGAGTCGGCGGTGTTGTTGAGGCGGTGGATGCGGTCGCGATCGCGGTCGGGCGGGGGCTGGCCGCGGATGGGGATGGGCGCGCTGGTCGCTGGCGGGGAGCGGTGGGGCGTGAGCGAGAGCTTGGCGGTGAGGTCGGGGAGCTCGAGCGAGCGCTTTCGGGTGCCGTGGGACGGCTTGCGAGGCGGCGGGGGGTCGGGGGGAGCAGGCGAGGATCCTCTGGAGCGGGTGTCGAGGGGGTGGTGGGACGCAGTCTGGCCCATGCCTTATAGACGGTGGTGGTCGAGCACAGGCTGTTGGAGCCAAAGCAACGACGTCAAGCATTCACCGGTCGTCGTCTGGCGATCCGAGCTGGTTCGAAAGCGATTCCTGGCCGCCAGCGCTGTCTGGGGGGCGACCCACTGGCTCCCGGAACGAACCCGCTGGTTCACTCCCCTCCTGCCCTTTTGAGACACACCCACCCCCGCCGCCTGTTTGCCCTCGCCATGCCCATCCCGCACTTTCATCTGAGCACGCCGCAACCCGTCCCTCCCCCGCCATCGTGTGGCAAATCACGTGACCCGGCAAATCGTCGGACCGTCGCCATATGCGCGCACTGCAGAACGTGGCCTGCTTCCCGCGCGCTCTGGAATGTGCATCACCTCGAAGACCGGTTCTTTCCCTGCGACGTCACCCATCTCGATAGCCGGCCAGCTCCATCCGGCTCGACTCTCGACCACGGCCGTTCTTATCAGCCCGACAGAGACGTCACACCGCTACCCCGCACTGAAGCCTATCGTTAACAACGATTATCTCTATCCGGGCGCGTGCTTTTGGCCAGTCGCTGCCCTGACACACCCAGATCCTCAGCGATATGAGGCTTGTCGGCACCCTGTCGCTTGTGTTTGAGGGGTGCGTACGTATCTTCTTCGCTCGCCGCACCGTGTGCCGCTCTGTCCGCTCCAACCGCCACGGCCGGGTCTTTCATTAGCGTGATGTCAGCGATCTCCAGGCTCAAAAATGATGTACAACACATCAATTTTCCGGCCTTTTTCTACGTCGCTTTCGCCAGGCTCGATACCGCCAGGCGTTCAACTAATCCCCCGACCCCCACAATCGCGACATATTTCTATCCTACAGCTCGCCATCACTACACAATCTCGCGTGTCAGCAACCATCTTATCAAGTCCCCCAAACTTTGTCCCCGCGATCCGTAGTGACGAGTGTCTAGACGCGAGTCCAGCGGGAAGAACTCCTGTCCGAATTCGCCAGCTTGCAGGCCCGATTCGAGCAAGCCTGTGATCCCCCCCGCATGATGACGTGCACGTAGAACCTTCCTCCTGCCCCTGGCTCGAACGTCGTTCAGCTTTCGTCTTATCGCCAGAGTAACCACATGATCATCTTCCTAAAACAACACGGCGCATACACCCGCCTCGGCCAGAGCTCCCTTCCCCACCCGGCGCTTCACAGCTTCAGACGTAAAAATATGCACACCGTGCGAGCTCCCCGCAACACGACGAGTGGCTCCCGCGTTGAAGCACGCCATAAAAGAACGAGCAGGTACCCCCCCGGTCTCTCAAAGTTCATTTAGCCGCTGGCTGCGCACCCCTCGAATCTCAGCCTCAATCTCTCATCTGCCACACCGGGTTCAGGCCCGACTCCCGCCTACTGTTAATCAGTTTCCCAGCTCCACGAGAAACTGATATCGACTACCGTTCATCCTTCTATATGGGCGTACACGTCGGTCGGTTCTCCTCGATGCACTCTCCCCCAGATCCCCGGACTCTACCGCATACACCCAACATGTACGTCATCCAAGCCCCCCGCACCCCCCGTCTAGTTACCCCACATCAACAAGCGCGCCTCCGCCGTGCGGGGAGCACTAGACCATACTCGACCCCCTAAGCGTGTTGTGCGACCCACAGTCGGCCGAGGCACAACGGTGCATATGACCCAACGCGGTGTGGTCCGACCGGGCGCACAGACCAACGGCGCCTGCCGCGTGTTGCGTCGTCGGATCGATAATAGGTCCATGTGATGTGGTTCGCCGTTGTTCGCTTTCAGCTCAAAGTGCAGCAGTCTACCTCGGTGTATGCGCGTGTACAGCCTCCCCTCTCTCCCCCGGTCCAACCCCGGGCCGAGTCCGATGTCGGAGCTGGAAATGAACACTCCGCCCGCTAATCAAAGCCCAAACAAAGCCCGACCGAACAGGGGCCGCCGGTCAAAAACCGCCGGCAATGATCAGGTCCAAAGCTTGAAACGTACCGCTTCCTGGTCGCACGTTGCAGGAACCAGACGCACGCTGGAAATTGTATCAGAAAAAAAACCGGAGAGAAGCAGTGTGGGGTAATGTATGCCGTTACTAATGCGGACAGCTAATGATCAACTCCGTCGGGGGGCTGGTCTCGGTCTTATCGTTGGTCGTGGTCCGGGGAAAGACGAGCGTGAGAAGTGCGCGGGTGGGGTCGGGCAAAGGGGTTGGGTCGCGGGTAGGTGGAGTGCTAGGTGGGGCAGGTGGTGCGTAAACCACGTCTCGGACTATCACTGCCCCGTATTGCCTGCCCCCTCGTTGCTTGCCGTCTACTTCGTCCGAATCAACCCTCTTACTCATTCGCCTACGCTCTATGGACGCTTGTCTATCGCACTGAGCCATTCTTCGGTCCTATCGGGCGAATTCGAGACCTCTACAAGTCTTGCGCGGCTTCTGCGAGAGATATGTACTACGCTCGCGAGTGGATACCGCTGGTTTACCCTTGAACGTGCTCGCCGGAGCTCGTGTTTGCGGGCAGGTGGCACAGACTGGTGTTGATGCTCGAGTGTTCTTGCGCGCGGATCTTCATCGCTATGTACTCTTGCGCCGCAAAAGGGGCTCTACTTGAATGATTCGTGATTCCCGTCGATGGTCTAGGTCCCACTTGTCTAGTCGCTATTAATTTAATCGACGCAGTCTGCGCTCCCACTCCACTGTGAAGACTTGTGAAGGGGGGGCAAAACATTCAGTAATGTTATTTCAGCCGCTTTGCCCGTTCAAGCACGGGCTCTACTGCAGAACATCTCAAACGATCGACGGAACGCATCTGACCAGACAGTTCCTGAGGGACGGGGGATTACCTCTCACCTCACCCGGTCCCACCTCCTGACTGTCCGACTCGAATATCCTGTTGCCTTCCGAACCCTCCAAGCACGGCTCATCGACAGGCCTCCCCCACGCCTGCGAGCTTTGTCGGGCCGTTCAACTCGGAGCGTTCGGCGGTACACTTGATCGCAGCAGGTGCCGACAATGGACCCGAGAGCGAGCTGAGGTAGCGAAACAGGTACGCCCATGCTTCGTTTACTTGATATGGGCGTATAAATGTCCCGATGCGGTTGCGTGTAGTTTGCCTTGTCGGTGAACACCCGCGAGGAAGATGGTAGGCTGTGTTTGGGTGTGGGTTCTGATAGTCCTCTGCGGGGTTAAACTAGATCATTAATTGCTGCACCACATGGGGTTTGTGAAAACACGCACCAGAGGGAGGTATGGCGACCAGGGCAAATTCAGTGAGTTTGTTGTACGGATGAGTGCATACAGGCGTCGAACCCCGCGCAACTACCGACAGGAGCTTAAGTCGTTGGAAATATAACAAGCACAATTTGTTAGGGACACCATCGCGACATGTGCTCCACCCACTCCACCGCCGCCAGACTTCCGGGCTCGAGAGTCTAAAAAACCGCTCAAATTCCCATCCCTGGCGCCTACACAACGGGCAGTCCTGCGAGGCAAGCCCAAGTTCTTTTTTTTTTTCTCGATCCTCAACACCTGCGTCGGCACGACCCTGCCGGACCTCGGGGACCGACTGCCGCCTGACCGGGTTGGGCGGGATCGGGTATGTCACAAGGTGCGTTATCACCTCGACCAAGACGGTGTTCATTTGCTTTCCGGCTCAAACAGTGCCGTATGAGATCTCACAGGTGACCCTAATCTTGCAAATGCCCGATTTTCGTGTGATAGGGCTCACAAGACACGACGGACGCACGCTTTGTGAGTAGGGAACAAGGTCTCGTGTGTTATAATACATCGACGATCCTACAGAGACACGCGTACAGGCTCAAATGTAGAGTTTTGACCTCAACCGAGGATAAAGCGCGAACATAACAGGGCACGCCGCGGACGGAGATCAGGCGCGAGGTTTTCGCTATAAGATCCCGGGTCTTGTCCATCTGAACAGAGTAAAGGGTTTTCTTCTTTTTTGTCGTTGGCGTAGTCGCCCTCATCACAACGTGGTTGAGGCCGCGCATCGACGTGTTCGCCATCGAGCGCTAGTAACGCCCGCGGCGCGGCATCCAGGTTGATTTCGATCCAGGGCTTCCACAGCCTGACAATGGTCCCCGACTCGACGCCTGCAACGACCCTGGATCCAGGCTGCGACAGTAGTACATTCACGAGACTCGGCTCTTCGAACCTAACCGAACCTTTCTCGTTGTCCACGAGGGCAGCTTTCGAACGGGTTGCGTCGGCCGGACACACTACACACCGTGCAAGAACCGATTTACCAATCGACTGAAGCCGCTCGACAACGTTCACGCGAAGGTCCTCATGAAGGTTAGGGTTATTGGTCAACTTTGAGGTCTTGTGATGGTGCCACAGTGCATCGTCTTTCTTGCGTTGAGTAATCAGTACATGAGCACGTGCTGCAAGGCCGCCCCTAAGAGGAGGTAAGCGATTTGGGATCTCGTTGCGCTGAAAAGGGACTGACTTGATAAACTTGTTCGGTTCTTGACGTGCCGAACGATCTTTTTTGCTTGGGCTGAAATCTAGCCCGCGCGCAAGTTCCCGCATCGTAAAAGCCTCAGCATCGGACTCGATATCTTCAATAGCGATGGTCGGACATGCGGATGGCTTGTCGATAAACGGGTCATCCAAGATCGGTAGCTCGTCGCCACTCGCCACGCGGACCCTGCCCTTGCCGCTAACAGGTCCGAAAAGCCGTGGTGGAACCAGGTTTGTTAGGGGTACGTAGTCCTTGTTGTCTTGTACAAGCGAGCCCAGAACAGGTCCAGGCGGTTTGAGTTCGATACGTGGTGGAGGCATAAGCGCAGCATCCTTGGGGGCTGCGAGACCGAACGGCGTAGCTCGAGTAATGTTTGTTCGGAAGGCAGGAACTTGGGTGGCCAAGGACTTGGAATCATCCATCCGGATCTGTGGGTCAGTTTGGGGCGTTTTTGGCATAGCAAAATTGGGTGCTGGCTGTGCAGAGAAGGAAGTATGTAGAGTTTGCTTCTTAACCTTGGGATCAGGGGTTGGATGGGGAGACAAAAGTGAATTTGGTGCTCCGTTAGCCGTATGGAATGTACTGCGATCTTTAGGTCGAGGAGGGGGGTGTTGTGCCGCCAAGGGTTTGCTGGGTGAAGCCTGAGGTCCGGCGAACTCGGAAGTTGCCCAAGTCGGGGGCTTGGGCTTCGCTTTCGGTTTGGTAGCGTCCTTTAGACGTTATCGATAACGTTAATAGTAGTCCAAGATACCGCTAGCAGAACTTTCACAAACGTCAACATGCGTATCTAAGCGTCGTTTCTTCGCGCTAGACTATAGTAAGAGAGTTCAATAGACAAGCCGGTCCAAGAGATCACACAAGACTGACAGGAGATTCAGTTGTAAACGAAGACTCGACCCAAGCACTAGTTTGTTTTGAGCGAGATTCCTGAGACCGTGCCGCCACGAGTAAGTGGGCGGAAGTCGGGGAATCGCGCAATGCGCACCCTTTTCTTTCCGGCCTCAGCCATTGCAGTGGCAGAACAGTCTGTCAAGTTTCCCTCGCACAGTGGTGGTGGCTGGCAGGTGATGTGAACCAGCGTGCGCGTTATCGCTCCAAGTCACGTGGATAAGGGGACAACCAAAACACCACGTTGTCCGTTTTCACCGAAGACGAGACATAGGCGTATCGAGCACTAGAAGCTTGGCTCACTGAGATATCCGTCTTCCTCCATGACAGAGGCCACCACTAGTAAAGGCAAATCGCGCCCCTCTCGCGCACCCGTTGCAGGAGGGATATACAAAGCCGATTCTATCAAGGTGGGTCTACTTGAGACCTCAACTATGTCCCTATACTTATACACTGTAGGATGTTGCAGACTCTCTAGGGATTACAAATCTGCCGGATTCTGTGGCTGCAGCGCTTGCCAGTGATGTTGAGTATCGCCTGCATCAAGTCATTGAGGTAAGTGTAACTCTGTTGGCGAGTGCGGAGGAAAATAACAATATTCTCAAGGAAGCTGCACGATTTACGAGGCATGCTAGGCGAAGTACAATGTCACCTTCCGACATTGATCAAGCACTGCGAGTGTTAAATATCGAGGTATGTACTTGGAAGATAAAAACCTAGTCGTTGGTAACTGACACGCCTTGCTACAGCCCCTGTATGGCCATTCATCTGCGCATACGCCGTCTTTCAGACGAGCAGTCCCTCAGCATACCCTTTCGCAGTCTGTCTACTTTCTCGAGGACGAGGAGATTGATTTTGACAAGGCTTTGAAGGAGGAGGTTATTACTGTTCCTCCTCCGGTTAGGTACACAGGCAAGTTCACTCATACCGCAATATCGTTTATGGATACGACCTGATATTCTATGTGTTCCCCCGTCTTTAGCGCACTGGTTGGCGATCGAAGGTATCCAGCCATTAGTACCTGAAAATCCTATCCCACCCTCAGAGTCAAAGCCCACGACCTCTGGGCAAGGAGGCCCATCATCTCCTCGGGCACGAAAGCAGGGCGCCGCCGCTGCAACCTTAGGCGCCGGGGCTACTTCTGCTGCGGCATCTACATCGACACTAGTCAAACACGTTCTACCCCGTGAACTCCAACTCTACCATGATCGGCTATCCGCCGCACTTGTCGGTGCCAACGAGCGCAAAAGAACCGCTGCGCTTAGCAGCCTTAGGGCTGACGCCGGTCTACAGGCTTTGCTTCCTTATCTCATCCGGTGGATTGGCGAGACTGTGGTGCGGGTGCTCAAGGGAGAGGGCGCATCGCACGGTGGTGACGACGGGAGTGACGATGAGGCTATGTTTGGCTCCGACGAGCTCGACCGAGTGAAGCTTGATATCATGCTGGATGCCCTGAAAGCTTTGCTAGATAATAGCACTTTATTTGTCGAACCTTATGTGAGTGAACGATCTTTTCCATTGGCATTTACTAACATCACACCACAGCTCCACCAAATAATGCCACCGATCCTATCTATTCTTTTGACAGCGTCGCTTGGTTCAACCTCGGCTTTTTCTTCATTTGATGCCAACCCCCCTCCTCGGCACATTCGGATGCACGCAGCATCACTCCTCAGCCACGTTCTTTCGCTCCACGGCCCTACCTATCCGTCTCTAGGAGCCCGCATCTCTAAAACTCTAATTCTCGGCGTAACTTCCCCTGGCCGCCAACGTGGCACCCGAGAAGGTGCGCTGCATGGGCTTGCTGCCCTCGGGCGGGTAGCTGCAGGAAGAGCTCTCATAGGAGCACAAGCGCTCAAAAAATTAGAAGCAGAGGTCGATCCTGGAAACCAAATGGACGAGAGTGTGGAGGACCTTGTTCAGGCCGCAGCAGTACGTTAGCATTCTTGCGTGATGCTCATTTCCTACAGAGTTATCCCTGACCACTTCTCTAGGCTGCCGTCAAGGCGCTCCATCCGCTCCCCACCCACACCCCTCAATTGTGGGGTGACTCACAACCCCGGCCGTTGGAGCCGGTCACGATCGAGGCAGATAGGGACTTACTCGACAAGCTGAGCGAGTATTTCGGACAATTTTTCACGATGCGTATTGTGATTGGAGCGGGAGACGCCCAATGGGCTCATGGACTCCTGGAATCTATCGAATCTTCCAAGGGAGAATATTCGGTTGATGCAGCAGTTGGAAGGTAGTCCCCTCCTTTGTGTGTAAAAACTGTTGTATTTGATCACAACCCAGATCTAAGCCCGGGCTCTGTGTTCTCAGATGTATTCCTTTTATGGTGTCGTCGCTGAGGTAATCTAGTGACTCGCATATACCCAACGAAACATCCATGAGTGAATCAAGTTCCTGATACCTTGAACCTCAGACAGCTTGCGCCAACACTTTCCAAAGAGTCTTTTACTTCCAAACATCAACCGGGAGACGTTACATCGAATTCATTCAACAGTTCATGAAATCAAAGATGAGCGAGAGTTCCTGACACTCCGCATAGATGCACAGATAAACGTAAGAATAATAACTTGAGTGCTACAAGCACTAGAACCCAAAAGAAATCCACGGCAAAAGGTTAAGGATACAATCCGGTACCTTTTCTTCAAGGTGTCCTCGAACCAAGCAAGAACCGTGACGTCTGGCCGTCGTCAAGACGTCGGTTGTCTCTATTTTTAATATTTTTTCAGCCGATATTTTATTCATCTGCAACGAAATGTGAGATCACAAATCACAAAGACAAGAATAAAACCTACAATGTCCAGCTCGCCTGAAGCACCCCCTTGCTGAGCGGCGCAAGCTTTTTGAAAGCGGCAGGGGACAAGTCTGAAGTAACAGTCTCGCTCAGTTTTCATATAACCAGGCAAGACGAGCACTGCATACCAAGGGCATCCTTTGGGCAACCGGGGCACAGGTCGACTACCTTGCATTTTACAGATTTTCCACCATATTTCACAGTAACATACTAAGACCAGAATACCCTGTTTAGTAGGCTACCCAGGTCCCCGTGAGAAATACACACCTTGCCACATTTCCCTTTGTAGTGACTCTTACTTAGTGCGAGAACCATTTCGGAGTCTTTATTTCGCCATCCGCACGCGCCAGTACCCGCGGAAGGGTTATAATAAGTTGCCTGAACAGCAATATCGTGTGTCAGTAGACGGAGAAAGTGACTTGTAGGAGCATTCTTACCCTGCCCTTGTAGCTCCCCCGAGCCTCGAGAGTTGAAACTTGGCGTGCAGCTATCTCGAGTTCACCATCTTCAATCGTGATTTCGGGCTCAGGCTCAGGCTGAGGGACGGGAGCCGCAAGCGCCACGATGAGAAGAGCGAAGAGAAATAAAAGGGAAGAGAAGTGGCGTGCGTGCATAATGGAGAGGCGTAAGGAGGAGGGTGTACAAAGGGGGGAGGGGATGAAGGTGGGGGATGACCGGCCAAAATCAGCCTCACCAGCGCTCATTTTATGGCTGCTGAATACAAGCAGAGGCCTGGGAACCTCGTGTATCGCTCGAAACAGTGCCAAATTAGCGTCCCGCACAACAACGTGTCCGGTGGGGACCGAGGCCAAGGACACAAGGGGCGGAGAGCGTCGCAACGGCCGAACGACGCCTTGCCTGAAACGGCGGTTGATCGCCCTGATCATCTCCCAAAAACAGGGTGGCTCGGGGAGCCTATTCAGTGTGCCGGCAATGAGATCACTATTTGGTCACAAGAATGCTACAAAGTACATTAAACTTGCTGTACATTTCCGAATCATGTGCTCGGCTGCGAAGATGTCTGGGTTTTTTTTTTCAGTGCCAGCCCTTGAAATCTCGAAGGGCCCACTCTGGGGCGAAAACTACTTTATTGGGCCTCGACCACCGGTGTCGATGGCGCTCCAAAAGCATGCACAGGTTGCGAGCGATATCCTCCCCGCATCCAAAAATTCAAATCTTTGGACGAGAAGGCGCTACCGCTGGCACGTTGTTTCAACACCACAGTCCAACTTCAGCTTAGCCTTTGTCGCAACCACATGTATCATCCACCATGTTTAGCTTCACGAACTCGCTTTTACGGAACAACAGACCGGGCTGTGGCTTCGGAAACGACGTAATTTTCAGACAGCGCACCGCAAAGAACCACATAGCAACAGATTTCATATGCATGTGAACAAGAGAAAAAACAAACAGAAGGGAGATCCCGGTAAGCCCACGGAGCTGCGGTCGGCCGTACAATTCACCCCACAAGACGAAGGCGCCCCGCAGCGATAAAGTTATTGAATTGATGAGAGCGCGAGAAGATGCCACGTGACGAAACAGCCTTGCCCTTTAAAATTCTGTTGGCCCTGGACTGAGGCCAAAAATATACAAAGCCCAGTTCTATCGGTTGGGGATCAGACGTGGATGTTCAATAGGACAATGAATTGCATCTTGTTGTGGGAGTCATACCTACGGCATCGTACCAAGTTGTACGTTCCGCTCGGCCGCCCGGGTCTCACTGATTTTTCTATCAGAAGAACCCCCAGGTCATCCAAGACCGGTTACACGACCTCACATCGTAATGACCGCCGATAGCTGGGTTCAGAATGCGTGTATCTGGGTATAGTCCGAGCGCTAATGGGTGAACGTAGTCAGTTGACGCATTTTTATTCTATACCGTGCATATATACTAATGTTAAACTACTAAGTAGCCGGGCAAGCTATGCACCCACTTTACTTTTGCTGTCGGTTGGGTGGCTACAAGGGGCCAAAATGAGGCCAAAAAACAAACGTTTAATCCTTGCCGTTCATCAACTATACTTTTCAGGATAAGATCTTCCGAACCAAGCCGAACCTGATCGCCGCCTCCGGCGTTCTAAACGCGAATGTATGACGCCATCAACCGCACTCGCCACCCAGCTGAATATGCCGGGGTATTCTGGTTATATGCCACGCGGGAAATAAACAAGTTGACTGAGGTACATCTTGGTGGGCGCCCCAACTCAAACATGGGTTCCGTACAGACCCCGAAGATCGGTCTGATATTTGCCGCCTTGGTAAAATCCCAGAAAGGAAAAGGAAGCTACTAGAGCGTTGCCGCCGCTCGGAGGGCGCAAGCCTGCCACTATACGAACTCACGTTCAGGTGCTGCAGGACGCTCAGCACGCCACCTTCAGATATTTGCTGGGGGAGCATGGTTTCTACCCCGATTGTCCCGAAAATTTGAAGCTTTACCATATTATTGTGATGGCCATCTCGCTGCAAGCGATTGTATCACACCTCAAGTTGAGCGAAATGGGCTTATATATATAGCGGCGTTAACCAAAGCCTATTTGCTACACACAGCAAGCCATGATTGTTTTGTGATTGTTTGGCAAACTTGTCCTTGTTGGTAGTCGGCTGTAGCTCGGGTCGCCTTCAGCTAAGCCGCAACCCGTGCAGCTGTGATTGTGCAGAGCGGGTTTGGTATTTTGGGAAAACGGGAGTATATGTTTCGACTCCCCTTACGAATGACCCCGGTAATGAGCCAACCTATGCCTTAGGGGTCATAAACGGGGTATGTTCCACTGTTGAGATTGGCCCATACGGGCCGATGTCAGCGAAGCCGTAGTGCGCAGATGAGTAACTGACCCCATACCTTCACTTCATCTTCACCGGGTTGATACCATGTGGAGAGTAGGCACTCCATACCGGATGAACTGGAGGTATCGGTCTTGAATGGGAATGTACATATGCCATTTACTAGACTGGGCTAAAATCAGCATGCTTGGCTTCACGTGATCACACGGTTGGTTGATCAACTCGAGTCTGCCCTTTACTGCGGTTAAAATCTGACTACGCTGAAGCCGTCGATTTGTTTCTGCCACTATTAAAGTTCCCAAGCGTGTATAATCGAGTAATATTCTCTCATGGATGTCAACGAAGTGGAGTTGAGCCTCCCAGGCCGTGATTCTGGAGGGCTCTCGCCGCCAGCCGACTATCATCAATTGGTAAGCCTCGATGAGAAAGTCTGAACCACTGTGGAAGTCCTGAGCATGCCTGGCATATTCAATTAACTTATCCTGGCTTTAAGGGATCTCATGGCGCTGGTTTTTTCGAGTATCACGAGGAGAAAAGGATGCAGAATGTAAGCCCAAGCCGTTTGGCCTTTGTCCCACCGCTCTGACTGGACTCTCGACTAAACCTGGTTGGTAAAAACCCCATTCCGTTGGTTTCCATAAATGAATCTATGCTTGAAGCTTGAGGAGAAACTCTTGGCGCGCCACCATGGCTCACAAGATGGGATGTCTCACGCCGGTGGAATTCGCTCGCGCGCCTCTTCCTTTGCGCCTGGGTCACTTAAAGTCGACCCTACAGGGGAAGGCGACCGTCAAATTCTTGCACCGGAGGACCAGGCAAAGAAGGAGGGTGTTGCCCGGTCGCAAGCTTGGCTGCGTGCAAATGCTTTGAGCCCCCATCTTACTCCAGAAGACGAGAGCGCAGTGGTCTCGGAACTCCAAGCAAGTCATGGTGAGCACCTTTTTTTACCATCACAGTGTTTATGACTCAATTATAATGGTGGTATCATCGTGACAGGTCAATCACCAGCCCCTCCTCTCACCGCTGAACTCAAAGAACTTTATGCCTCATTTCAACGCTGTCTAGATATCAGAGACAAATACATGGCCGTCTCACTTCAGCGGCTCGGCGACAATCCAACGGACTATGACGGTGTCTTTACCGGTCCACCTCCGGCTAATTCGACCGGACATCCGCTCGATCCCCACACAACGCCCAGGGTTACCACCACGGACTGCCCTAAATTGCAGCCGTGGAAAATATATCCGCCTCCGCCTTCACCGCACTGGAAGTTCAAGGCGCCGAATGCGCGAACACCAGAGGCTAGCCGCCAAGAGGATGGGGATATCCCCTTTGAATTTTCTGAATGTGAGATTCCGGCTGCCGGCCCATGGGAATGGGAAATGGACGAAAGGGGTGTATTCCAGGTCTACGAAGACGTCACGGGCAAGTCAGTTGTTTACGGCCCAGGTTTTGTTACTCACGGTTAGTTCCAGCGCCTAACCGCAAGCCCCTATTCAATGTCCCAACTATCAAGGACTTCTTTCTCGATCTTGATGTTGTCTTAGGTGTTGTCACTGATGGACCCGCCAAAAGTTTTGCATTCCGTCGGTTGAAATATTTGTCCAGTAAATGGCAGATGTACAGCCTGCTAAACGAGTATCAAGAGCTGGCGGATATGAAGGCAAGGGAATTTTTTCTGCCGAGTTTATGGTACTTACCAGCTGCGAGGCTGTAGCGGGTTCCTCATCGGTTAGTGCGTTACATATGTGTCACACATTGGGTTCACAATATTCTACAGTGATTTCTACAATTTGCGAAAGGTCGACACGCACGTGCACCACTCGAGCATGATGAACCAGAAGCATCTTTTGCGGTTTATCAAGCACAAGATGAAACACTATCCCGACGTATGCACCTTATATATAGGTCATTTATTGGGTCATAACATACGCATATATGTTTCAGGACGTGGTGATCGTTCGAGATGGGAAAGAGCTCACGCTGCGTGAAGTGTTCGATTCGCTCGGTTTGACCGCATACGATCTATCCATCGACACTCTCGACATGCATGCCCACCAAGAAGCATTCCAGCGTTTCGACAAATTCAATCTTAAATACAACCCAATTGGCGAGGCGCGGCTTCGGGAAATATTTATGAAGACTGATAACCACATACAAGGAAGATATCTAGCAGAATTGACCAAAGGTAAAGTAGCTACTAGCTGGTGGCTTGGTGTTGACTTGAAGCGAGCAGAGGTTATGGACGATCTGGAGCAAAGCAAATACCAGGTACGTTTTAGGCCAACATGTGGTTGCAAGGCAGATATTGATTATCTGCCTGGAAAGAACTGCGAGTGGCGTATCAGTATCTATGGTCGCTCGACAGCCGAATGGGATAAGCTTGCTCGATGGGTCGTCAGGCACAAGCTGTTCTCTCACAACGTCCGCTGGCTCATTCAAATCCCACGACTGTACGACGTATATAAGGCTAATGCGACAATCCAGAACTTCTCGCAACTTCTGACGAGTGGGTCGCGTTATATCTTGCTTTCTGTCGCGCCTCGTTTATTGACATAATCTGCCAGATCTTTTTCTCCCATTATTTGAAGTTACAAAAGACCCAAGCAGTCATCCCGAACTTCATGTCTTCTTGCAGCGAGTGGCTGGGATCGATTGTGTTGATGATGAATCCAAGCCAGAAAGACGCATATACCGGAAATTCCCTTACCCAAAGGATTGGGATACACCTCAGAACCCCCCATACAGTTACTGGTGAGAGTTAACAACCGAAACAACAGCATTTCGGGTCATATCGTTGACAAGATCCCAGGATGTACTACATGTTCGCCAACATGACGAGTTTAAATCACTGGAGGCGTGCCCGGGGATTCAGTGGGTAATTTGACACAGTACTACAACCGAACACTTATGGCCCTGTCGCTGGATCTAGATACATTTGTGTTTCGGCCGCATTCAGGAGAAGCAGGCGACACAGATCATCTAGCCGCCGCCTTCCTTACGGCTCACTCCATCTCTCATGGGATTTTGTTACGCAAAGTTCCAGCCCTCCAGTACCTCTTCTACTTGAAGCAAATCGGGCTTGCCATGAGCCCGCTGAGCAACAACGCATTGTTCTTGAGCTACGAGCGGAATCCGCTGCCTGAGTTCTTCAAAATTGGGTTGAACGTCAGCCTTAGCACAGACGATCCACTTCAATTCCATTTTACCAAGGTAAACATATCACTGCTCGCTCGCTATTGAGCTAACGGAGTCGGACGGCATTTCCAGGAACCGTTGCTGGAGGAGTACAGCGTGGCTGCCCATGTGAGCTTTTTTATTGTTCGGCGTCCTCGTACCTGACGTTACCCCGATAGATTTACAAATTCGGACAAAGTGGGTTGGCTGAGCTAGCTCGCAACTCCGTGATTCAAAGCGGATTCGAGATGGAAATCAAACGTCATTGGATTGGCCAGAAGTGGTACCTGCCTGGCGCCGCCGGGAACGATATCAACAAGGTGCGCCACTTTCAGTCCTCTCTTTCGAGACACCTTAGCTTAGATACTCAAAAAACAATATCAGACAAATGTTCCGGACAAACGCTTGGCGTTTAGATACGACACGCTGATGGAAGAACTTGCTCTCATCTATGGCAGCAAGGACGCCGCCACTGCCCCGAAGAGCGGACTTGCAAAGATACTTGATACAAATGCCGATGCCGTAGCCGCCCATGCAATGGCATCGGAGTAGGACTGAAAGTCACGGAGACTTCTTGGCCCGTGATTCCTTTGTCTCTCCTATTCTCATTATCGCACGTTCGTATGCCGCCTAGCAGATCGGCCATATGGAGCACCCATGTTTGTCTCCTGTGGCTCACGTAACAATTGAATGAAGCATTCGAAGCACTGCTTCCTTTTTTACCAAAATTGCCCTCTTCGGGGATGAGCGATATTCTGAGGGGCAAAACCCCATGAGGGTACAATTCGGCCCCGTCGCATAGTGTATCAACCGATTTTGCGCCATATGGAACGCCCGGAGTCAAAGGCTTGCCGACGAGACCATTCCCGGTTCTCTGCGGCAGAAAACTGCAGCCGCAATGTTATAAGTTCAACAGTGGTGGTGGTTTGTTGTGAAAACAACCCCCATTCGCTGGATTTACCCTACTACTATGGTGGGTACCGTCCCCGTACATCTCGAAACCCAACATACTAATCCGCTGCTGGACTAGCGCAATTCGTTGCTTGTTGCTAGTGCACTTATTGCACAAGCGCTTGGTGCACTCTCTCCAGAGATTATCGCGCTTGCCCAAAAATATGCTCCTCAGTTCCGACTCACGTTTGTCCTCTTTCTACATTCCCCTAATACTGATACTAAACGCTGAAGTGCACTAGGCCCTCCGAGAAATATTTCCCGTCGAGTGTCGAGTATATGCTCCCTCATTACAAGGTACGCGCTACGATGGTACACAGGTCACCGCTGAACACTTTGGGCCGTTAAGGTCTACGACAACAACGGCAAAGCGCTTGCGACGCAACCCTCCACTTTAACCGCTTCCAATGTCGACACGGTGGTCGGCAAGGGGGCTAGCACCTGGTTAACCGTCCCCGATACCTCTGCCAGCTATCTGACCGGTTTAAATCCCTCTTCAAACAATGTCCCGGTGTGAGTTACCATGATCTTCCATTGAGGTTTTTGCTTTATTTCGGGTTTTAGGTATACATTTATCGTGCCCAAGGAGGGTGGTGTTGTAGATTTCTTCTATTGGTAGGTTTTAGCTCCTTGTTCTCTAGGTTTGTATCTTATACATATCCCATAATAGGATATTCTTCCCGTTCAACTTGGGCAAGAAGATCCCTGCGTTGGGACAAGTCGGAAACCGTGAGTTAGAAACCATCGTGGTGGATGCGTGCTGATCTAGCTCGCCAGACATCGGCGACTGGGAGCGTATGACGGTCCGAACCGTAAACGGTGGGATGGAACGCCTTAATAAACGAGCGCTACACTAAATATTTGGTTTATTGGTGCAGGCATTGCGACCTCAGCAGACTACAATGCGCACTCGAGCGGAAACGGCGCTGGGTAAGAGGTCCGGCTTTCCGGGTGCTGACTTCGACCGCTGAAATTACCGGTGTGCTTCCAGAACCAAGCTCTGGAGCGATGTACTCAAGCCTTCTGGTGAAGATAGGCCTTTGGGATACGTTGCCGATGGATCGCATGGGGTTTGGCCGGGTCCAGGAACGTGGGTATACGAAGATGTACGTGATTATCTCGAGACTAAGCTGCGGGTTATCTGACTACGTCTTTACAGATCGTCATTTACCAACTCAAGGACGAGACAGCCGACGGAGGCAAGTGGCAAAGGATATCAACTCTCCCTCAGTTAACTGAACGATTCTGGTCTAGGGCCGAAGTGGAATGCAAAAGATAACGTATATGCGATCGAATATTTGCCGAGCGCCTCATACACCGGGGACCAGGCTTGGCTCAATTACCAAGGTGCTTGGGGAAATAAGGGGAAAACTAATTGCTGGTGGTACTTCATTGTCAAGGTTCGCAGATACCGGTAGTTCCAACCGCCAACATGCTGACCGTCGTGAAAGACTTGCACTCTATCGGACGGACCAGGAGGTAACATCCCAGGCTGACATTATCTTCAGTCGTGCTAACATCTGGTGCTCGATATACTAGGTCCCTATCGTCAGGATGTACTTACCGCTTCGATTGCAAGCGCCTCGGTACCGCAATCCAAGTTCCCCGACATGAAAGGGCCACCTTCTGTAAGCGAGTAGATCCCGAGTAGGACGCCTGTTCATTATATCTGCATTCTATAGCAAACGCTCGCACCACTTGCTTACAACTCAAGCACGTCCTCGTACAAGTTTAGGCTAGACTCGAGTGTTCTGCAGTTGATTGACCTTGGGTCATTCAAATACGTTGCCTTGGAGCAAAGGTGCCTAGAACTTCAAGCTTCGGCTAACGCGACAATCATTTCCTCCAATTATGGCTTCTCGGCACTTGCCAACAGTGAGCGGGAGTATTCTGTATGGCAAAACCCTTCTCTTCCTTTTCACTTTTCGCTGACGCTGTTTGGTAGCTTTCCGTGCCCCGTTGCTCTTCAGACTCCAGCCACGTCGATTCGTACCGGGTTGGCTTGTGCATCACGTCTGGGAGCGCAACCTGCTCTTGGGCTGCTTTGCGACAACTCCGCACCTACCTCACTGGGAAACCGGGGGTAACCAATGGCACAGCAGTCAGCTTGGATATGGACCATGACAATTGGATGTGGAACTAACCTTGCTAGGGAATGCACCCAAAGGTGGAGGACCAAGGCACGGATATATGCTATGGCAATCGATCAGGGACTTGACCAGGAGCTCCATTGTCTGAAGTTTTGTACCGCTGACTCCATAAGAGTGATGAAGTGTGTGACGAAGTCAAGTACAATCGGAGCGCTTTTTACTCCCAACAATACCACCTACTATTTGGCATATGGTGTCAGAGATCACGAACATGTCTGTGCGAGTCTGATAGAATTGACACGCAGCGGTATCTCTGATTCATCGGAGGGTAGCTTGATGTCCTTCGCCTATATATGACTGTAATTTTTTCGACTTTACGGCTCCGAAACAGGAAGACCACCAGGGTGCACTAAGCGCACGGACATGTTGTGATAACCGAAACGATGGAACGCAACCACGTCATATCGTACGATGAGCCAATCGGATCTTGGGACTTGCCGGAAAACTTGACTAGCTCCTCAGCCCTTTTTACCGCCCGATATGTTCGTATGCTTGACTTGGTGGCAAGCTCTTGGGTATCGGATATATTCCGACCTTGAAATATTCAGCTTCGATACTGGTCGACTCGCTTAGGCACATCCGGTTGCCCACGCCAGAAGCTTCTGCAGTGGACAGCTTTCTCGTTGCGAAGCAACTAAGCCTGTTCACGACTACCCAATCAACGATCTGGTGGCCCCTTATTGGTTGAGAATAGCTTGAAGTTTTTTGGGTGATTCAGGGGAGATGAAATCTATCTGCCAATCTGCTGGACCAGCTTAAGCTGGCCCGCGTACTGCCAAGGTCGCACAACCATGTCTAAATACTCGCTTGTTTCATCCCGCAAGTACAATGGGTTGAAAGCCGTCACGGAACAAGCTTCCGCAACCGCGGCCGATGGCCAGAATGAACGGGCGAGACCCCCGTGTCCCTATAACGTTGTTCATAGTTTGTTCTAGAACCAGGCAGCGCGCGAGGCAGGGTTGGTGACTTTGAGCGCTCACAACACTTTACCTTGAAGATGACTTGGTCAACCGGCTTGAACTAGTGGGGCCTTGCATAAACTATTGTGCGCCTTGGCTGTTATCCCAGCTCCTTTAGGCCAGCCTCAATTGCTCCCATATCATCCGCCTCTACTCTTTATACTTCTATTCGACGTCAATTGCTGATTTCTTCACCGTTCCTCCCAACGAGAAAGCCGCTTGTACTTCCAAGGCACGATGGAAGGCGGCCTAGAGTCGCGCGAACTCTCTACCAACGCTCAGTCGTATTTGTGTTTCGGCAGCCATACCTATGACCGACGCAGGCAAGCGACAGCTCCGGGGTTGCTACTAGGGGCACAAATTTCTCCACGTGAAACTATCATGCGAAGGTATAGCAGGAGTGGCTGGTGACATTTAAGGCGCTGAAAAGGAGTCGCTTCCGTACTTCCTAAAGAGCTGTTTGTTGAACATGTGCAAACTGCCTTGCTATTCACCAGCTGGGATGATTGAAATTTTTATTTTTGGATAGAAAAGAACTTAGTGCTTTTGTATCGTGCCTCGCACTGATCATTTGAGTTTAATGCCCCTCTTCCCCAATGTTGGCCGCATTCTCATGCTCGCCAATGGGCACGAGGTTAACCACTCAAGGGTAGACTCAAGGTCCGCATTACTCATCCAGTCAGCGAACGTTTGTAACTCATGTCGAACACACACCGCTCATCACTTGATAACCTTGTGCTAGGTACCTGGGGAAGCACCGTCTCCCCGGGCTGACCCGAAACCGAGCACACGGCACATTTTCGTTCGTGTCGTGAAATAATTTTTGTGTTTAAGTCTAAGAGAAAAGGGTTGTCTATCAGCAACTCTTCCGAATCACCCGACTCGGACTTCACAACCTACAGGCGCCCCTGGCTGACATTTTGTCCGGCGGGTCGAGCCAGCCAACTCAAACCCTGGCCAAATGCGAGGGTGGCCAGACTACCAGCACCTGGATCAAGCATGTGTGGCACTTGCTTCCAAAGGCCCACGAACGACCTGCGGCGTGATGCGAAGCCACCGGAAGACACTCTGGCGCGCAATCTGCTTTTTCCTAAATAATACTAGAGAGCTATCTCGTTGGAGCGTTCCCAAGGCAAACTTGAATCTTTGGGGTACACCCAGGACAACGGGCAGCATACATCGTGCCAGTCAGACCGTGAGCAGATCACCGGCCGCAGTCGCTGGACTCGGGGCTCATGCCGTGGCCACAAAATTATAGACGCTCACACTGATTCACATCCTCGGCCCTCGAATAATAATTTTCATATCAATGTGCAAAGCAAGTGTGAGAAGCACCGGATCGACCTGACGATCACCGAATTTGGAATTGCATAATTGTAAAAGCGCCGATCCTAAAACAGGAGCGGCGGCGAGAACTGTGCTGCCTTAGTTTGCCAGAGCGTGTGATGAGCAAGTGGAGGGCCATTTCGCCGGTCCAGATCATCCGATACGGAGCAAGGAGCGGAAGGATTTTCGAGAAAGTACCGCATATACCCCACGATGACTTGCTTTCGGTCGTTGCATATCCGGTGCGCTATGGCTGGCCACCCGCACAGACCGCCGAGCTCAGGTATATAACGACTGGGAGAGAGCTCGCTCAGCTCACCAGGCTCTTCGTCTTCATCTTACAGCTCCTTTACACTCCTCTGCACCCCTCTATACTCCTACCACTTTACTACTTTACCATGGCCGACTTCTTCACCACCACCTCCGTCGTTGACAAGGCTGCCGTCCCAAGCACCACCCAGCGCGAGGAGCAGAACGTGCAAGGTATGCTTGACGACGCACGAGATGCTATCCCATTACTGACACGAACTTTGTACCATGGCAGTTGCCTCCGAAGTCATTGGGCACATGAACGAGACCAAGGAGAGCGGCAAGGGCTCGAACTTCTCCATGTGTGAGATCATCATGTAAAGGCATGTAGCAAGCCGATACTGGGGTCATCAGGAGGTCACTGACAGCGTTGAAGCAGTTTCAGCTCCCACGTGCATCAATATTGACTCGGCTGTCTGTCTCTTCTCGGCCAACCTACCATATGCTTGATCATTACCTATGCGATCCGTCTCGTCTGCTTCTGTACTGAGTCTTGTATTCTGATAATATAATATCTGTGTTCAATTACTTGGTCGTCGTTCGTAAGCCGCCTACGACTCCGAGACGGATGTTCTCGACCGAGCGGGGAAGTTGACACGTTGATTTATCGTGTCGCTTCGTGGTAACATCTTGTTAGTTTCGTTGCATCCTCATAAACGCTGGTTCTTGAGTTGCCGTGTGCTGCCTCTAAGCCCCAGGGCGCTAATCAGTTACGTTACCATTTAGCGTTGTCTGGTAGCACATCCAACTTCCCATCACGCCCGCTCGATATGTCATTTTGAGCACTAGACAACGCCGCAAAAGTGGTGTGCTGTACCCGCTGAAATGCAGATATGAGGAGGAGGATGTGACTATGTTTCCTGTGGAACTGATTGAATGGACCTCCAGTGCTGGCCGGAAGCCTAATCGTGAGTGAACAAGGTCCTCTCCATAGAGTGGAACGTAAACATGATATGGGACAACGTCTCCAAAGAGTGCGACAACGGAGATACCACGACCACTAGGTGTGCTGGATGTTTAAATCCGAACGATGATAGCACGAAGACCTATTAAACGTACGAGTATTCTATCCCCTGCTTGTGACCATGCGATAAGTCACCACACCACACCTATATTGCTCAATCTAATTAGTTATAGTCGTACACCAACGCATATACCAAGCCCGAATACATGGTACTGGCAGAGAAAACCCGAAATCATAGGCAATGACAAAGGATCCTTGCTCAGAATCCTTGAATATGAGCCACCCTCCCCTAGCCTCGTGTACCTACCCGTGATCTCTAGGTCTCAGACACGCAGAGCATGGCAGGAAAGGGTCGTCTACGCGGGAACGCTCATCTAGGAAACACCGTAAACCGAACGCCCGAACATCTCTTGGTGCCACAGGAGAATTGGTGGCGTTGGCCAGGAACATACACTCGTGAGCCTGTGTTATTTCGCTATATGCCGGAACGGTTGACGTGAATTGAGGCTATTTTAAATCTCTAGTTGATTCGGGGGGTGCGACGGCCGTAAGGCCGGCCAAGTTGGATGATGGCACCGAGTGCGAAGGATGAGGACGATAGGGATTGGCTTGGTACATGTTGGAGGGGTAGCTGGAAGAGACTGGGCTCGACTGCGTTGAAGGACTCGCCAGGATCGTTGCTCAATATATGCACGTTGGAAATAAATCAAAAATTACATCATGGTTGATTGCCGGAAACGCGCTCTCGTTTGTTGACGCGTCCAGGCTCACAGCCCTCGATCGTGACATTCGCGGACCCTGAACGTGATGGTTTTTTACTCCGGTATACTAGAGAGACAAGATTAGACTACAAAGGTCCTGAAAAGATGTCTACGTGGACGGCGAGCGGATGATCAGCTGACTGGTGGACGTCACTCGACCCGCGCCAGCCGCCACTCCTAATTTGACAGGTGCGTGCTCGTTCATCGGGCGGAGAACGTCAGACCGCAAGTTTGTTTAGTCGCGCATTCGGCCGGAGCTGCATGTACGTACATACAAGATCTGTGATTCGCACCCCCATCCATCAAGTATTTGGAATAAAAAAATTGAACGATTCAAATCCGCCGACGCAATTATGATCAGCTCGATTGCTATTCAGTCTGCCAGTTGGTTAGCCGTGACAGTTGGGATTCGGTGGTCAAATCACGGAAAGTTGTGGTGTTTGTGTACCGCCGGATTGTCAACTGCGTGGCGAACGGGTGGATCTCCAGGGACGAGGCCGAAGGTTTGAGATGAACACTACGGATGTTAAGGCCGATGTCCGTGGGGAATGCTGAGGTAAACAGTACGAAGATGGGAAGCATTCCGGCGCGTATATCATTACTGAGACGAGGGTGCTGTCGGGCTCGCGGAGAAGCCCGGGGTGGGATGTTGGTTGGGGAGGATGTGTGGGGGTGGTGCTGCAAATGGCCAATCGTAATTCATTCGGGTGACTGCCTGAACGTTTTCACAAACCGCAGAATTTTCGGAGAAGTGCGTCCCTCGGGATTAATCGACGAACGGTCAAGGTACGAGGGACTGAATGGTGCCCTCGCCGAGTTCTTGTAATTTAAGGCGCGGTTCGAATCTGATTGAATTTATAGGCGCACCGAGCCAACGTGGTGTAAACAGAACGGATTTAAGCTGCGGTTTGTCTGTGACTTGTCTATAACGCGAGGGGGTGCTGGCTGGAAATAATTCGGCGACTATATGCGACTTGTTATTGCTCGGCAATAACACTAGGCGGGGTGCGAATGTTCGGTGGAAGCAGTCCCATGAGAGTGAGGCGCAGGGAAGATCTTGATCAGAAAAGGACACGAGCATGCGTTCGGCGCCTGTTGCGCCTCTCCGATGATCGGTCACGTTACGCGATCAGGGAGCGTCACGGATGATGTAACGGGCCTGGATGAAATCCAGCCCAGTCTTTAACTTGTGCTCGTCCTCACCCCCTCGCTGTCCTAGCTGTGTCCGACGCTGTCAGAGGAAACTACGACAACGGCGAGTATTCGTCTGTTTCTGCGTCTGTTTCGGTTCCATGCTAATGAATTTCACGTGTAGACGTCTCCCGTCATGGCGAGCAGTATCGAGGCAACAGGAGCAGAGCATGCCGCACGAGCTGCTCAAAACACCATGGACTCTGTGCTGTTCCCAACTCCCCTTCCCGCGCTTTGTACCCCAGTCGATCCTTTTCCCCAGCCGCGAGCTCGCGCCGACTCGCAATCACACTTTCGCCTTCGACCAGCGCTCGCTGCGCTCCAGAACACATTCATTTCGCGCCGCCGCGCCTCGTCCGTCTCCGACGCAGCATCCCAGAATTCTATTAGCATCGCTCGTTCACCCCATCTGACGCGATTCGTCGGACTCGGGGTGGAGCCACGGCCGCGCACGAGTAGCTCCGCCTCGGTCATGGTGGGTCCTTGTTACTCAGCTCCACACGTGCAATGCTTAACCTGCTACCCCCAGTATCCAAATGTGAAGCGATATCCGTCAGCGCTCGACCTTCCTATTCTCGAATCTCCCGACGAAACCATGTCGCGCGCACCCCGTATCCCCTCTTTTGTAAGCACCGCGTCTAACCCCGCGTCCCCGCGCCCGCCCTGACCAGAGCTCTCTTCGTACTTGGTTGTGCCCCGAAATTTCGCCCACCGCTTGTCTCTGTCTGATTGGTTGGGACGTATATTATGTTCTATGGTCCGGATCCACCACCCCACCGCGCTCCACAGCACATGGATTCAGAATTCGGGCGCGACCTTGGACTGAGTCTCGGTCTCAATCCGCGATTCTCTGCCGCGAGCACGGTCCGCGCTCAATCGTTGTCCCTTACACCTGAGGAGAGCAGGGCTGTGAAAGATTTGTTTGCACAGAATCACCTGGATCCGCCCAGGGTTGAGGGAGCCGCCGAGGTGCGTGGGTCTACCGTTCATCTCGGGGATGCATTCTGATTCAGTATATGCGTACTGTTTTTATTTACTCAACGTTCCCAACCACCTGCTACGTCGCGCTTCGTACTGGGTGTTCGCGTGGGTTACATCGTATTTTGTGGCGTTCATTTGTGGTCGCCACTCTTCTATTCGTCCCGAACCCGGATACGTCGTCATCGGGCGCGATTTTGTCTGGGAATGACGCTCGTCTTGCCTCTT